>JAQFXM010001046.1:0-37029 GCA_034693345.1 Entomobrya multifasciata | reverse complement strand
TAAAACAATAATTATTCTAGCTACTTTTTGAGCATATTAGTCGCAAGTTCCCTATATCCTGTTGTCAGGTTTATTTTCGAGATTATTGGAATCGAAACAAGTTAATTGTTAAATATGTAATGTGAAATCAAATAATATGATGTAATGTAATACGTTGTAAATTGACTTGTATGATTATTGCAAATGATTGCATAAATATAAACCGTACGGTCTGCAGTCTATAACTCATTTCAATTTAGAATTGAATTCATGGTTTTTCTAAGAATTACGCATGGCTATATATTTCCAAGCTTCCAAATCATGCTTAGTTGGTGGCTTTATGGATAAGTAATTTTTTGGGGTAAAACAGTTTGCAAAAATTCTTTCCTGTTTGGCTTCCTGTGAATTTTTTCCTAGATTGATTGAGAATTTAGTTGATTGATTTAATGCTATATCTTGAAAGAAAAATAATCTTGTATCTGCTATTTAGTACTCAAGAAAAATTATGGAAGACCACAAAGAAGTACGGATCTATTCTCTATCATTAAGTTTCTTTTCTTTTTTACCATAAGTTTTTCTATGTCCCACGGGCATCCATTATGAATGCTTGTGAAGTGTCAAATACTCGTGTTAATTTGGTAATATTACTGCTGCTCTTTCACTCGCACTCTCTTCACGAAGTATGTACGTATAAAGCATATTCTTTTTAATTGGGATTCTAAGACACATTATCATTGTTGTGTTGACTTGATTACTACCGATCATACCGATATTCTTCACTCTGTCGATTTCGATTCATGAGTCATGATGATTGCAAGTATTACTGTCATTGTGATTGCAACTGACTGAAGATTGTGCTTTAAAGTTCATTAAAATGACATGCCGATTTCTTCAGTACTCCAATTACAATCCCTAACATATTGTACTGTACCCAGAACAGATTGCACTTGCTCATTTTAGGTTTTCTTGTGATGAACGGAATATGGGAGATCAGCAATTGACATTGATTATTCAGCAAATTTCTGCTTCGGTTGTTTTCTCTGTATTTTATTCTTGACACAATACCTTTTCATGACCATAATGATGAATTAGAACGATTTTTGGTCGTGAATGATTTTTAACATATGAAAGTTAGTCGAGAAGAGAATGTGTACACGGGCATGTTGATCCACAATGTTTAATCTACCACCATGTTCATTTGGTTTTAAGACTAAATATTCTTCATTCATTGATTTACTTGGCTTAAAAACCTTTCGACCAAACTTACATGTCGTGTTTAATATATGGTAGAATTTTAACCACAGAAATTTATGTTTTCGAAATTCCAACTTTTTATGCTGAATACACATTTTCTGATTAGTAGGTTTTTTCTGTATTGTTTTAAACAATTAAATTAGGGCAGGGTGAATAGGATTGGTCTGAAATATGAATTTCTGTCATTACAGTAAGTTATTAAAAACTTAAATTTATTCACGTATTCTATTTCTCTGTTATTCGATTGCTTTAGATAAATACTTAAGCTTTAAATACTTATAAAGACAAAAAATTATATGCCGTTTATAGGAGCACTTAATAGTCGTATCAGTGCCACCTGAATGTGTAACTCTAATTATTCGTTAAAATAAAGATTTCTTGCTTTTTGTACCAAATGAAGATTTTTTAGGGTTCATAATTTTAAAGGAATTTGTACAAAAGTAATAAAAACCCTGAAAAAAGAAAATCCAAGTCATTACTATAGATCTTCAGTTTAACAGGTAGAAAGTACTTGTCACCGTTAATGCGCACATGCATGATAGTTTGTAAAAGAAAACGCCTGAAAAAATGTACAAAAAATGCAATTGCGGATGATGGTGGCAATCGGCAAACATGAATTTACATTAAATACTGGTACAAGCACAAATGATTTTTTTTCAGAGGAAACTTTTTGTACGACAGCGATTACAATTTGGATGACGCTACAAATGCAAAGCGGCAGGCGGTGTTTCTGTTTTAAGGGCAAAATAGTGAGTATGGTGCTAAAAATTTAGAAAATATTCAATGATAATTTATTTATGGTGAAAATTATAGTATAGTTCGTTCATGTTTTTATTCTAAAAAATACACTGCGCATTGTCATTAACTTTTAGAGTATTTAACGCTAGAATTTTAGATTTCGAATTTTGAAATGCATTCTCATGACACTATTTCGCCTCGCCGGTTCTTAATGAGTCCGTCCCAATCATTACTAATTTTTACAAAAAAAGTGTACTTTTGATAGAAAAACAATATAGATTGAGACAAAATGAAACAACTGGAAATGATTTTATAGACAAGTGAATGCATATGTATGGATGGATATGTACATACGTAGTAGAAATATTCATTATGTTTATGTGTAGATATAATGATTTGATGTAATTTAACATTTTTAAAAAGTACTTTTTGTTAGGAGAAATGTTGCGGTCAAAATAATAATTAAAAGTAGCTAGAGTTTTTTAAAGTTAGCCTAGTTTACTCGTAATGATGATGAACGATGGTTTATTATTATGATTATTGCTCCACTGTTTTCACTCTTTCTTTTCAAAACATGTACTCTTATCAATATAAAAAGTATTCGAACTTTTTAAAATCATGCAGTAACGATTATTACTTTTACTATCACAAGAGCAGCTCATGTTTTCATTGTTTTGTATTGCTTGTACTTATGATACTTGACGGCTAATTAGGATTTGCAATAATAGTCACGTCTTACATGCAGTAGAAACGAAAACGTCCTCAATATATTTAACGCACACACGACACGACGACAAAGACGACACAAGACTTGTTTAGTGAGTGACTGAAGTGAATGCTACAATCACCGCAAATGAGTAAATGTCATTCATTTATATATTTCTTCCTAATTTGAAATTAAATTAAATTCAGAAGTATTTAGCTTTCAGCCATGTTTAGTTTCTCTCTTTGCAAATTGCAAAGTTTTTGGAGGGATACAGTGCACTAGTGCACTATTAACAATGTAAGTGGGTGTAAACATCAAAAAGGTGTAAACAGAACAAACATAGTAGAAGAATAAAATGCAATGCATGAGTCTTTAAAAAATTCGATTCGATACACATGAAATATAAAAACTTGCAATTTTTTTGTGCTTGTGTTTTCTGTTGTTTGTCGTCGTGTCGTAGTTGTCTAAACAGTATACTTTAAATTTGCTGACTGATAAAAGAAGATAATTTTGAATGCGTGATTTCTCAAAGGGGTTGATCATATATAACGGATCTTGTTGGAAATGGTTGCACCCTAATAATTTCCATTGACTCATCTTGATTTGATGATGATCATCATCACCACCATCGTAATCACTGTAAATTTTGGTTGAGGAAGCAATATAAAGATTAATAAAAACAACTCTCACCTCCGTAGTTCCCGCATTATAATGTAATGTAGTATTATTTATGATTACTATTAAGCTAAAATACTTTCTAGGATTTCACTACTGTCTAAAGTAAACAGGTGCCAATTTATCGTTGACTTCTCTGTAATGAAATGAAACTTGATGATTTAACAACTGATTGATGCAAAAACACACATGTCAACAGTTGCAGATTAATAAAAATATTGCGCCTGTCGTGACGCCTACAATTTATGTAACTTTTACTGCTTGATGATGAAGTAATGAAAGCTTATTTGCTTGTCTCACATGTCACTTGTTCCCTTAACTTGATGCAAAAGATGTAACTTGTTGTATGCATCCATTTTAGAGCTAATTAATAATTAACCTACCTGGTAGGAACTCTTGGCACCTGTTTTTTGTACTTAAAAGTCTCATGATCAAAATCTTCTCTACTTTTGGCACTATACTCGGCATCAACCAATCGATGAAATGTATTCGAATCGGAAAGATTTTAATTTCATTTCCGCGTAATTAGGATTTATATATTAAATTAAAATGATGAATGGCATGACCATTAAATTTATTTTGACATAATAGATTCATTACATAAAAAGCATACACAAAATCTACATTTTTCTTGCCTTACCCATCCTACTGCCTACGCTCCACCACGGAAATGTGTTAACTTTTAGTGAGAAAGTAGATGAAGAAGGATATGCCCATCTTTTGATAATATGAAGCATTACATCATTTTTAATGATTCTTAATGGACCAACATTGTATCATTTGCATGTACACACCCTTACCCTGGTGTACAATTTCCTTTTCGTAATAAATTCTAATTTAATACTTTGTTCTTATATAGTACGTTAGTACGTACATATGTGAGACTAATGTGTTACTTGTACTTTCAACTCAGCGCAAGCACAACATTAATGTCCTTTTTAACAATTAAAATATCATTTGCGTGCGACTTAAATATAAATGAATCTGCTTACGCCACAAGCTTTTGATATGTAATAGTGATATTTTTACTGTCATCGTATCGTTTTAAATGAAAGTAGTTGACTAGGCTGTGTGGCTGTGATTGTAGTATGCCGACGAAGAGAGCCAAGAGAGGCTTGTCTCCTTGTCGGTCAGCTTATTGCCTTTGTTTGTCTTTGTAATTTTTATTCCCAGGAAGGAAATGAAGAGCGCAAGCGTAGTAGAGTAGGATTTTGATTATGAGAAATGATTAGCAAGGGAATATACCTGCTGTTGTTAGAGATTACAATATTACTTGTATACTCTCAGCTATGCATACAAGACACAAGCCGAGATAAACTTCTGCTTCTTATGAAATATCGCTTTCTTTTCATTATCGCTTTATTTTTTGATTCACAAGGTCCAAATCCTGCGTTTATTTTTTCATTTTACAATGACATGAGGGCATGAACGATAAAAGGAAAAAAAGTTTTTAAATTATAGATCAAATATAAATTCATCATAACTCATCGCAAATGTGTATACAGAATGTTTACCTGAATGATTTTTTGGTTTAAAAAAACGGAAAAAAGACCTATCAAAATTAAAATTACTTTTCAATGTTTTTGTATTGGGTCTTTCCCTCGGAACTGTGTCAAAGGTTCTAAATTAATATTTATGTTTTTCACACTTGTGTGCTTGCAAAACGTAAATTTAATCGCTTATGACTTCACAAAATACACTGCTAATGATAAGAAGCATACCAATTTTTGTGAAAAAGAGTTTTTATGTTTGCTCATTGTATATTGTGCATCGTTTCATTCACCCAGTCAGTCGCAGTAATGAACTAAGAAAGTAAATATTGTAACACCAACACCGCATCATCATGATGTGATTATGATTGTAGCGTGTGAAAATGTCCTCTTGCTTATTATCACAAATTAAGCATTTCATCAACTCTTACATCGTACACCGCATCCTCTTACAAGTAGCAAATACTTGTGATTTTTGCTCCTACTTTCCAGCTACCACTGCTAACACATATTACTTAAGTACTTTTTTTGTAACAAACATTGAACATCAACTTTCATCACATATATAGTAAGTATATCATATATATTTATGTCGTGAGTTCAAATCATAAAAAAAGAGAATCAGAATCTTCTACTACTTCTAGTTGTCTAGAAGTTGGACTAGAGATTTTCATGATTTGAAGATTTTCCTCCCAAATTACCTTGAGAATCACGAAAACCTATATATTCCCTTGAAATATCATGTGGCTAATGACAAACATGCTGTTACGGTGAAATTTTTGTTACGAGGGTACAGCTTTTGGTCTAACTACTATTTTTTGCTTCCATTTAAACTTGCAGCTAACATGACATTTTAAATTTTTGCACAAACACGATACGGTAGTTAAAAGATCTTGTTTTATGCCAACTATTACACTATACCTTACTACTAGTGCTACTATAACTGTCAGTTAGCACACTAATAATCAAGAATTACATTCAATAGAGGTCTTTGCTTATTTTTTGCAAAATAAGTTGGTGTTCAAGTAGTTTTTTTCTCGATGCAATGCGAAAAATTTCACGTACCTTACTTGTTCGTAAAATGTTCAGATGTTATTACCAATTTTGAACTTTGATCTTATTTATTATTAGCAGTTGTAAATTAGCTCTTTTATTACAATAAATGATGTATTTAATCATACGTGTAATGTATTGATAATTCAAATGATATCATTGTTTTCTATATGAATTATAGAATTTTCGTGTTTCGAAATATGATTCCTAATCATTGCAAAGTCATTTATTGCTTTAAAGTAAAAATTCACGTAGTATTTACTTATTTACCATCCATTACGCACATCAGTCAAACTTCTGTTAGATATGTAAGTATGGAATATATTATATCATGGCTAAATAAGTTCATGGCATAAATAAATAAATAACATTTACTATCATTAAATGGCAGAATTTCACAATGTTAGTAAAGTTAATTTATTTGGCTAAGGAATTTTGGTGCAGAAATGTTTCAAAAGTAAGTATTATGCCTTCTGTTCTAACGCTCTTCTCAATCAAATATAATGTACACTAGCTTCATCTTACCAAATTTTCGATTCTCCTTTATTCACTCGTTCTAGTAGCTGCTTCAAGAAGGTGTTCCTCCTTTGTTGTTTCTTGCGCTACATGCTTTGAAAACTTTCTGTAAGATGGTGCGTCACCACGACTTGTTTTTCTAAAGTTGATGGTTTATCGGTGAACGTCATGCATGGAAAAAAATCTTTTTATTGTTACTTTTTTGTTTGTAATATTCTGAATCTTTAATAATTTTTATTTAAAATCTTCTCACATCTCAATAATATGCATAATAGGGATAAATAAGTTACATTACTACAAGCCTTCTTCTGTCTGTAAAGCTGCTAATTATCGGTATTACATATGGACTACTTGATCTTGCATTTGATTGTCGTGTTTGTGGTCAGCCTTTAAAATATGGATTGTCTACTTACGTATGTATATCAATATGTTCATTAATTTGTGGAATGACTCTGTTATAAACCTGACATTGACATTTGAACTTAATTAACTTATACTATAAAAATGTACATGATATTGACAGAAAATTACAGTCACAAATCATACATTTCAAATTCATATATTAAAACTATTCCTAACTTAAGGGTTACTTAGAGTTATTTGTATTCACAGTTTATATTGTACATTATGTATGATTAATTTCTACTGATTATAAAATGCATTATAATAATTAATTCATGGAACTGATAGTCATCGTTTAGTTTGTTTGATATGCTCGTCTCCAAAATGCATTTATATTTATAAAACTAATTGAGCTGTGGTATGATTGCCTTCTATATTATCATTGTGTACTTTTGATTGAGAAACTAAAAGTGGGGTTTTGTTTTGAAAGAAGCGACTGAGAGTAGCTATACAGTAAGTCTATCTGAGTCAAAATGTCTTGTACTTTTTTGTTGCATAAAAATACACCAAAGAAAAGTAGTATGGAAATATATTTTCTAAATATATGAAAATTATGGATAATTTCTCGAACCCTTTCATTTATATAATATTATGTTGATATGTCGTTTTATAAGTCTTGTAGTTTTTTTATCGTTCTCGGTTTAAAAAAAAATTGGATTTGTGTGTTAGTTCTGCGTAGCTGTACTTTGCTCTGGTGCATAAAGATGAAATTGTGAATAAGAACTTTTCTCCCGAGTCCCAGCAGCAATATTGCGTTGCAAACACGTTGATTTTTTCATGGGACTTGTATAGATGAGTTCACCCACTACTTGTTTCGTAATATCTGCTTCTTTCATGCATGCTCAATCCGTTGAGCTTAATGTTTGGTTTTTGTATCTGTTGATGCTGCTGTGGTCCCACGATTGCGTCTTGCAGTTAAGTGTGTAAAATGGTATGGTGGTAAGTTTTTCATCTTAAGGCAAGATGGATTGCATGAATGGCCAGGTGTCCACTGGTATACATATATTTTTTAACTCTGTGGATCTTGCAAGATTTTCATTGGAAAATGTGTTTAAAGCTGGACCTTGAGACCTTTCCTTGGCTGGCATATATCTTGCTTGCATTATGTACGCTTGGGGTGAAGTCCATATGTCGTCTCAGAAAGATTCAACAGGCAACATCATCATCATGTGTGTACGTTGTGTTTTTCTCTTTCTGCTTGTCTTGACTAAACACAATATCCTGAGAAAGTTCTGAGCATGTTTTCAGGATAAAATTTTCCTGAGATAACACCTGGATCTGTGTGATGACTTGGGCACTGAAAGCCACGCGGACATTGGCATAAAGTGCTCGTATTCACTTCCGTTACACTCGTCCTTCTTTTCACTGTAAATAGTCTACAAGGTTCCTTCCTTTGGCACAATACTCTCTGAGAAAATAAATATGAAAAATATATTGGTAAATATCAAATCATTTTGTTCATCAAACAAATAAAATGTTCAAATTCCTAGTTTCCGGCTTATATGTACTTACACTTTGTGGCGAGCAAGCAAATGAAAATTTGAATCCTACTTCGTTGTCTTCTGTTGTGTACGCTTGTCTTTTGATCATATATGCTACGGCGTCTTTGGGGCAAACACAATGCACAATTTGCTGTGTAAGATTATCCCCTTTGGTGATTAGCGTCCAGGTAATATCCCGAAAATAACGGCATTTAGGTAGTTTCCTTACTGGCTCACATAACTGAAACAAGCAGAATTTATGCATGATGATGAGTATGATTGTGAATATTTTGATTGCATCAGTCTGGTTCTCAAGAAAAAATTCTCATAAAAAACGTTCGTCATAAATACATACCTTGTAATGTCTAGTTTTGTCTGTTATTGTATGCCCGTCATTAGATAATGTGGAACTAGAACACTCTCCAGCATGTTCGGGACACCTGCACTGCTTCTCAATCCACGGTTTGTCATAGGTGTCAATTTTACTACACACAGAAAATGTTGAGCATTCAGGTAGAGTTGTTTCATTCATCTGGAAAAATAATAAAATACATTTTCATCATTCTGCTTCTCTTCACATTCATTATAATCTTCTTGAAGAAATATCGATCTCTCAATCTTTTGAATTTATAAAGGGAGCAATGTTCCTTCGTAGTTATATATGACAATAGTTTGCTGCACGCAATTTTGAAGTCATTTGAGCGTGAGTGAACCAAAAAAGAACATTTTTTCCCTTCATCTTGTCAGGCTTTATGTACACGACATACTCACAATCAGTACACTGATATTTCCAAGTGATATGTTTTGCGTATGAGCATAGAATACGCAAAAGCCTTTGCCTTTAGCTTTGTTTGCTATTATAAAAAGTATATTTTTTCATTGTGGACTATGATTGAAATGGTTCACAGCTAGAGATATACAACATCAACTGATTGTATTTTGTCCCATTAAGTATTGTGATTTTGTGAGTTGTGCTCTAGGGATGGCTTGCAGTGAATTGCAACATTGTTAATTCCTGATCATCTATACATCTCTACTCGAGTGAAAAAAGTATAACTGATGTTGATGACGCCAAGAACTATTACTATTGGCTGCTAAAGTTGTAGAATAAATGAATGAAGTCAAAAGAATGAATGAAAATGAAGAATGAATGGGAGATCTAGCTAGCGTACATTTTCAAGTTGTAGTAGTAAAGTTACTGTTGTTGATGAAGAATAGTTTCTATACTCCTGAAACTTCATTGTTAATTGTATATGCATATCACGCAGGAATTGTGTAGATATATAGGTGCCTCTCTGATTGTAAAAAGGACACTGGTTGGTATGGTGGGTGCATATGTAACATTTCTTTTTGTACCATCATAACATACATACTAGTAAATGAAATGGGTGATGCGATGATGGGGAAGAAAACTGAAGGAGTTGTATTGTATGGCTTATTTTGTATGACAGCAATAGTTATTAGACTAGAGACATGTTTTCGCATTTTACCTTCTACAGCGATATAATGTAATAAAACTACATTATAAGTTAAATTGACGCTTCTTCCTCTTATGTTGCATATTGGAACAAGTATTTTAACTATCATTAAGTGTGGTAAATATATAATGGAACAAGCAAGTGAGTGTATCAAGATTTTTCTTTAATTTGTTCGTCATTACATTTAGTAAATTGGACTTTATAAGTAAGTTTTCAATGTGGTAATAAAGTAGTATTTTTTATCTCGTTGTCACTGTTTATTGTTACGTTTTTAATGGGCTATGGTCAAATTACAAAGATAAAAAAATGCTCGGGTGACTGTCTTATTACAACATATGAACAACATTGTACATGTACTTGTTTGGCTTACGAGCGAATCATTGCCGGTTGCGACGCTTGGTTTCTGCTTTAAAACCATGTTTGCTATTTATGTATATATTTTTAATTTGGCATTCAAAGTGTTTTACACGTGAATATAATTAAATGCTAATTATGATTATGTAGGTTCTAGCCTCTATTGAAATGCTGAAAACAATTTGTTGTACTTCCCAAAACGTGCAACAAAACAGTTTATATCATGTTACCCCATATTAGCGAAAACACTCTTATGCATCAGAAATCTTTAGAAGAAAGGATAAATATAGTTTGTGGCTCTACAGTAAATTCATATAAACTATTTCTTGTACTTACCCCGTTAGCGTAAAGTATTTTGTATGGCGAATTGACTCCCACTCCTACTGCACCACCGGTATTATTATTGTTTTGGGTAAGATGAAATGCCGAACTGACACCACTCAGGTAAGGTTGTAGCTGCAGGAACAGTGACAGGAGAATCGTAGATATAACTTTGTGAGTCACACAAGTAACCGTATAATACTTTCCATTCATCTTGGTGGGTTCATTCTTTTTGAAGATATCGATAGGCTTAATTCAATTTGCTAACACAGAACTACAAAACTTTTAATCCACTATTTAACTTGAGTTTCGCGGAATGATGTTTTTGGTTAAAGTTACTTAAAATTTGTACACCGTTACAGTTCTGAGTAAAAAAACAATGCTTGGCTGGCGCACGATGGTTTATTTATTAATGATTGTCGAATGAAACTGCGTGAGTGACTGTGGACAACAACTACTGCTAGGGCACCCAACACTTGTCTGTCACGTACGACGAGCAAACACTACTATGTTGCCTTTCCAATTAATGGAGAGTTTGAAGTTTTTTTCAATGTGTATGGTGCAACGAAGTTTTGTGTATTGAAGTTGTAAAGGAATAGGGTACTTCTTTTTGCTTCACAACTCACAACTCTGGGGTGCAAGCTTAGAGACGATGATCCAGCAGACTAAGAAGCTGTGCGTTGTGTCCACTCCACTTGTTGAAGTAAACGTACACGACAAAAAAAGCTATTTACATTTGGTTGAATAGGGATGTAAACAATACTCGTGGAGTAGAGAACAGGAAGGGAAAAGAAAAACTCTCAAGGCAATTCAAGGTAAAGGTAGTAAGTTATATGAAGAGATGGAGTGTGAGTGGGAAGCGTGCACTCCTTGTAAAAAGGAACAATAATATAAAAACTGATGATGATAGTGATGGGTTGGTTTTTGGCTGCTGATGTATACTTAATGTTGATTGCTAATGGGTAAGCAGACGAATGGTGGTGGACTGATTTGTCTGTTGTTTGTTGGTTCCACAAGTTAAGTTTCCGTTCTCTCTCTCTCGAAACTCAAGAATAAAAGATAGGTTAACCAGTAAAAGGCAACTTGGTTCAGTGTTCAGTAATTCAGGTTCAACAAAGTCAAATCACAATGAAGGGTACTACCTTTTACTACAATATATTGTTTCCTTTCTTGGTTTCTTAAAGATATTGATAATAATAATTTTACATAGGAGAGAAAAAAGGTGTACTCCTACAAAACGAAGATCTTTACTACTTTTTTTTCTTCTTCCTATTATTATTGCTGTCCTATACTACAACATCCCTTTTTCTTCTGGAGGGAAATTTTGGTGATTATTCTTGTACATTAATCTATAGATATCCCAAAAGGTACAAGTGAGTACACTATGAGTATACAATATTTGTGCTATGTTTGTGTGAAAATTTGTAGTTTCTTGGGATGTTGTTGCTGGCTTCACCTTTTGTACTGATGACTTGAATGAAATGTTTTTTTCTTGGTCAACTTTTAATGAATGAGTATAAGAAGGTGTGTTCTCCCTTTTCTTCCTAATTGTAAATTTTTTTCTGAACGATGATGATAAAAATTAATGAAAGGAGTTTGGAGAAGAAGAAGGAACAAATTCTCTGCTTGAATGAGTACGTGAAGCGTGTGGAGAGCAAACTAAACGAAGTGAAAGATTTCTCAGCGAATTTTGATGGTCCTCTTTGGCTTCTTTGGTCGTGTTCAATGTTGCTTGGCTAGTTAGAGATGAAGCTTGAATTGAATCCTAGCAAATGCAAATGCTGCTAACTTACTATTCTACAAAGATGTAATGCTAATGTTAAGAGTACCTGTAGCGAGCTGAAGTAACCAACAAGCAACATGTGTGATAAAGGTAGTTTAGTGAATGATGGGACTGATGTAATATTTTATGAATGAAAAGGTCCGATCACATGTTCTCTTCACGTTTGTTCATCTTTTCTGTACATTTTCATCCAGTGTAATTTTTTTCCACATAAAAACTACTATAATGGCTTATGTGCATATTCGATTGGAGCCTCAATTTTGGTTGAGCCCAAAACATCTTCTCCATGTCTTGTCGTTTTTTAAGCTTCATTTACTTTTTCTAACACTTTTTCTGCTTGTCCCTCTATCCTGCAAGATAGGATGAAGATGATTATGATGCTGATTACATACGCAACAGTGGCAAAGGCAGTTTGAAGTGTACAAAGATGAACAGAAGAAACGAACGAGCAAGTGTTGCGTTTGATATTGGTTCTTCTTCTGCTGTGCATATGTGCCTCACAACAACCTAACTAGAAGCTTGCAACCTGCTGCGTTCAAATCAGAAACTTCTTTTAGATTCTTTTTGGCCTGGCCAGGCCAGAATATCATCCTAATATCCCAAAAACATAGTGCCTCTTATATCATCATCCCTTTACTTTTGAGCAGAGAGCTTAAAAAGTGTTTTAACTTTTCACAATCAGTGAGTTATTATGTGTCATATTCATGATTCACTCTCTTCTTGCAGTAGTTCAACTCAAGTTGAATGCATACATATGTAGAAAACTAAGGCAAAATATGGTCATCATCATAATTTTATCTATGCAACTCCAGATGTTACTTTTTTTGAAAATGGTGAGAGTGAAAACCTGGATTTTTGGATGTATCTAGGCCATGACATTTTGATGCATCTGTGAGACGTGATGTGGGACTTAAGGGTTTGATTGGGGTTTTCTGAGAATTTTTCGTTTACTCAGGAAGAAGTAAAACGATTATTAACACCTGAAATGTGTTTGGACACTTGTGTTTTCATTTCCTTGTATTTCCATGCTAAAATTTGTAGTTTAACTTTTATTTGCCCTTTGTAGTCAATCAGTTGTTAACATTGCAAAAGTAAAATGAAGGATAGGGAAGATATTAAATCAAATAAATTGTACTTTGTCCTCTTCTATCATATCGGAAACCGGTAATAGTTGGTTTTGACAATTAGAATACTTGCACTTTGTAATGGTCCTTTATTGTATTGGCTGCACACTTCCCCCACCTTCAACCCTACACACCTCTGCAGATAATTATTGGATTAATATTCATAAAAACCCTAGATCACTTCAGTTTGATAATACAAAACAAAAAGTGGCATTCATAGATTTGATAGAATATTGAAAACTTTACAATAATTATTACACGCATGTGCCATTGCATGACCCTTTAAAGTCATTCATCTTGAGTAAATCTTGTCAAGTCAAAAGTTTATTGGGGGATCGGGTGCTTCAATGACTACATTTCTCACCTCTTCCGCAGCAGCGGTATAATTGCGTGCAGTAAATTATGCCGCAATAGATTTTATAGAACTTTATCACCATCATCACCAGTGCATAAATTAGAGAGTAGAGTTTGTAATTCTTCTAGAATCAAAGTTATCAAATTGCACGTAGCATCTCTGCATACGCCAACAACTTACAATTACAACAAAAGCCTCAATATTATTTTTTGCTCGTCATCCATACAAAGTCAAATATATATACTCGCACCTCATTCCTTATTGACATTACCTGAGACTCCGAAATGCTGCTTACGATTACTATTGACTATGCCAAAATGCCAAGTATTTAACTACTAATGACAGAAGTAAAAGAAGTATATAGTATCTTGTTATGATTATCAATATCATACATAGAACACAGAATACGATATCAAAGATTTTGGATGATTGACAATGAAGCTGTTAAAAGAAAAAAGGGTTCAAGAAGAACCTGTAGTCGTAGTACTTTGATATTCGTCTTCAATGAACGAGTCGTCGCAGCAGTACGATATCCCATACGCATACCTGGCTTGGGTAGGTAGTGGGTACGTTTTGCATTTTCTCAATGAATGAATGGAATGGTGAATGGATGACTGAATTGAATGAATGAATGAGCGAGGGAGTTGTTTCTTTGGGTGCAAGTTGATGACGATGATACATGATGATATTTCTGTATAATTTAGATACTATCGTCAAAAGCTGAAGCTACTACTGCTGAGCGCTGATGGTGATGTTCACGGTTATGTACCATTCGTATTTAATCTCTACTCGAGAGAATGCTAACGAAAGAAAAAGTGCGTTTGATTTCTTGTATTTGATGATGAGGAGGTATGAAAATGTATGCATTGTATGTGAGGTATGCATATATATAACCAATATTTTATGTATAGGTTTAAGTTGTTGTAGTAAACTAGTTACCAGTATTTTAGCATTCGTGTTTTTATTGTTAAGTGGGCATTAAAAGATTAGAACTTCTAAGATGTGTAAATCAACTTTTGATTATGAATAATAACTATGATATGCTACAATATATTCAACTAAGCTAAGCTAAGAGATTAATTTTATTGTATGTGGTCAACTTAAGGTGGTGCATTAAATATTTTCATTAGGTATTCATTTATTCGCGAATACGGTGTATTATTGGTTTGATTTGAAAAAAAAAGTTTTGTGATGCCTAAAGCGCGTGATTATTTTTTTGTTGGTGTCTTCACTGAGATTGAGAATCATTTGTTAAGCATGTGCATGATTTTTAATAATTCCTCTTTGTTGTGTATTACCTCGCCCCTCTGGAAGATTTTCTAGCTTTCCACCTGTGCACATTCCCATTAAAAATGTAATCCTACCAATTTGAGTTCCACCTCCACCTACCTTGTGACTATTACTAATGCTACTGCGCATATAAATTAATATTAGGTTGAGTAACTATTCATATGCAAGTGTTGCACTACATTTTTTGTAGATTTTGGCCTGAAGTTAAATGCACTGATGATGATTATTATTACTTTCTTGTTTTTATAAGAGTTTATTTTACTTTACAAGGCGTAATAAATAAATACAGTAGCAAAAGTGGTTGTTTGTTGGTTATGTCGTTGGAGCACCTCTCTCGCTTGTTGTTTTATAGGAACCTGACTGATTGTATTGTGGTGAACCTTTTTGCTGCTACTGTGTGCTTTTTTCTCTCTTCTCCCCTTTCTTCATCGTAGTACTCAACTCAACAAAATTATAATACTCATTGTCAGGTTTCTCTCTCAAGTCGAGTCAAGTCTCTCAACTGTTGTTCTTCGCTCGTCGTAACACAGTAGCTCTTTTATTTTTTCTGATGGAGAACCAGAGATTTATAATAGCTATTTCAAAGATAAGGTTAATCTTTAGCTCAACTCAACTCACGTCAGCGTACTCCTCCTTCCCACCTGTTGCCAATTGGTTTTACATTATTTTCATGTAGCTTGAAAGAGAAAAATGGCTATAAGAAAAACTATATAGAATATTATGAAGGCTTATTATTGTGTTTTGTTGGTTGTTAATATGAAACGGGGCAGCAGAAGCACCAGAGAGTATTCCGGTTGCTTCACCGGTTTACCTCATGGCTATTATTATTGCCACTTCGTCATCGTACTCACAACTTGCTTACTAAATTTATTGACTAATCACATCTTAACTCAAGTCACAAACTACAACCGTGAAAAAAATCAAGCTATCTTATGTGTTTGTAGATCTAAGAGTCATTTCAGCCTAATTTTGTTCCCGTATTTCCCGTTTTGTGAGACGGGCTTAAAAAGTGATGCATTCATCATCATTCACGCTCACTTATAGTTTGTATTTTACTGCGTACCAAATAGCTAAAATATCGTCACACTAAAATCACATCATAAGAAAATCATTTCTCATCTCGAATTTCTTCCGTATTCAAGGATGTGAGATAAAAACTAGTATACATACATAATGTATTCAACAGATGCCTGCAGACTTTTTGTTTTTAATTCGTTTCATGCTTTATAAAAAGTATATGCCTACATGATTGTTAATATGTCATTGAAAAAAGTTACATCCAGCAGGGGTCATTCTAATGAATAAATTGTTTAACTTGATACGTAAGCAATCATAGATTACATAGCAGTTTTTTATATTCGCTTGATGCTCTCTCTCTCTATTCTCGAACAAAATCAATAAAGTATTCTTTTTTTAAAGAAGTAATTGTAAATTAAATAAAATGCGAGGAATTCCCAAAATAGTTTCAAAAACAATATTCTGGTTTTCGAAATTCAAATGCAAATTTTATTGTTGGACTTTCCAAATCATTTTCAATAATCCATTTTACTCTCGGGGTGTTAAAGTTGATGCAACGAGTATTCTTTTGTGTTTAAAGTGACCAGTATTTCAATTTATGTAAACCTTGTTCGATCACTTTTGAAATTTGGTTCTAATTACTGCATGCTGCATTGCACATTGCTCTTGATATTTGTAACTTGTTTGTGTGCTGAAATGAAATTAGGAATCAGTTGAGCTTGGATGTTCATCGTCATCTATCCTTATTCCTGATAGCTAAGAAAGGTGTGCTGAGATTGCGTCTTCTCCAGCAAAGTGTATAAGAAGATGAAGTGGAAAATGTTTTGTGCTCCCGGTTGAAAGGGAGTGTTAATGTGTAAATGAAAAAAGATCACGCTTGTGTTTCCCAGAGGCACATCTCTCTCTCTCTTTCCTCTCCCTCGCTTGCTTGATGCTTGTTGTTTGCTTGTCAAAAAGCGAGGATGTTTATAGTCGTCATCCATCGCACGTACTTGCATGTCCCCTTAAGGCTCTTTTTTGTTGCAAGAATAAAAAATAACTGAAGCGTAATTTGGGAGCCAGAAAGGATCATCATGAGGATGTTGTTAATATGATAGTAGCTGCAGCTCAATGATTGCGTTTGATGCAGTAGTTCAGTAGAATAAAGAAAAGAGATAAAAAAGTATATCTAAACGTTTATTATTATCATTATTTACCTCGTTTTATGCTGATGTATGTATACAACGAAGGAAAAAAGGGTATATATTTTGAAGTAACGCTTGTATTTTTAAATACCACATCTTAGGATGAGTCTTTCAGTCTGTCACATTGCAATTTCATCATTACACTGTAATCACAAAACTCATTCGCTTTTAATGTGCTCATATTGAAGTATACACCTTTTAAACCTACGTTCGGAGCCTGAAGTTCATCTTGGTTTTCAAGTAGTAGTTTCAAGATGAAGCTACTTACTTGCTACGTTAACCCTTCTTACTAGCATCAACTCCCTCATTTCAATATATTTTTTTTGTTTTCATTTCATCTTGGAAAAAGTGGTTTCTTTTATATACCCTGAAAATGATGATGATGCTTTCCGTAGAAGGGAGATATTAGTTTTCGTACGCAATGTACTCGTGTACTTCGAATTAAATTATCCTATAATCGTAAATTTACCTCGTTTTTTCTGCTGATGGTGGTTGGTGGTGTTGTGTTTCCTTATCCTTGTATTTAGTAGTTCGTTTGTCTCCTTCTATCTTAATTTTATCTAGGAAGTATAAGTAGTAGTAAAAAAACTTGCTGCAAGCAAACTTGATGAAGGGAACATGTGTATGTAATGTCTGTTGAAAGAGCCCTTATAGCTTATAAATAGCTTTTATTATGATTTCTTTGTCCCACTGTGTTACGCTCAAGACAAGAAAAAGGAACAAGGAAGAAGTAGTTTTGAGCTCTGCTGCGGTTTTATAAAAAAAATGTTTGGCTTAAAGTGAATATACTGAAATAGCTGAAAAATAAATCCACATCTATTCAACTTAGTCCCTCGCACAACCTTAAATGGACTTTTAGAAAACAGCATGAATCCATAAACAAGAAAATTTCGGATACTCCATAAACCTCACTTTACTCACAATAAACAGTTGTTGTTTGTGTGTGTAACCGTAACCCCTCATGAGATGCGAGTAAGATTTCTTTAAGAGGATCCAAAAGTTGTTGCAGGTGTCTCTC
Organism: Entomobrya multifasciata; assembly: GCA_034693345.1. NCBI lineage: Eukaryota > Metazoa > Arthropoda > Collembola > Entomobryomorpha > Entomobryidae > Entomobrya > Entomobrya multifasciata. The sequence goes on along the minus strand of JAQFXM010001046.1, from coordinate 18,811 downwards.
CTCCAGAAAGTCTCTCTTTTTTCTTTCTATTCTGTACATTATCATTTCATAATATATGAAAACGACATAAAATCTTAAAGAACAGGACAACACATCACAGAAGAACATAAACATAACTTAGACGCAAAGTGCTGTGGTTAATGTTCATCGCTTGTCAGTACAGTAGTAAATAGAAAACGGTCGTTTGCTGCTTTCAATAGATATCCTGAATGAAATGAAAAAATAGGGTAGAAGGAGGCATAATCAGAGAGAGGGCGAGAAGAGATGTACTCCCGTATCCAATTTTTTCTGGAAATTATGAGGACTCGACTGGATACTGGGGATATCTGAGTCAAAGCTTCCTTATTTTATGGAAGATGACAAAAATGAGTTTTGAGAATAAGAAAGATATGTGTACTTTTTAATGATAGTTTTCTGGTTTGTTGGTAGCGTGTATAATTATTATTATTGTTCATTGTCAGAAAATTTACTGTCTAGTGGCAAGATAAAGATGATGTGCTTTCTCATTTATATTATATAGCCCGTAGCCCATCCATTTTGTTTTAATTATAGAAAACTTTTTTTAATTGCCACGTGATATGCTGATAATACAACCATAACCAGTGCAGATACAATTATAATGTCGTGATTTATCATCGTCGTATAGTGTTATTATACTCAATAGAAAAATGGTAGCTTATTACAATTTATTGAGTTTTATGGTGTGCACATCATAGTAAACACTGTAATGAGCATACAAGGAAAAAAGTGGTAGAACAAAGTTGCTTAAATGGAAAATAAGTACGTAGCTTAACCAATTCCGAATCGAATAGATAAGAGAAACATTGAAAACTTAAAAAGTTTAGTATAAAATCATCCCAAAATATATTTATTTTGCCCTTGACCATTTTGTTGCTATTTTGTCAAATTTGACACCACCATAATTTGAGCGATATCGACTCACCCCTCATATCATAATGTGCCAGTCTATAAGACAGATGGACAAACGTAACAAAATCATTAATTCGTTCTCAGCTACGAAGTAATAAGTGGTGGAAGCAAGAAATCAAATCAGCTTTCTTTCTTACTGTGACTGACTGAGACAGCCTGGCTAAATTACCTTGCTGGCGTCAGTAGTCCGTGTTTTCCTTTTAGCAAGAACACTTTTTGTCATGTCTGTGAATAATCTCTCTACTGGTATTCTTGTTGTAATAATAATGATGAAGGAGAGTGTCAGCATTGTGTGAGATGAGAAACATATTAGTGTATATTAGTATACACATCAAAGTTTTACACATTTGCAGCATTTATCTTAGACTCTTATTTTACTTATTTTACTTAACGAGTGATAAATAAAGGTATGGAATTTTTATTAACATTTTGTTGCAGCAACGTTATTTATTAAGTGCTAGGTAAAAAGAAATTTTGCACAATGTTGTTTACGACTATGACAGTGTAGAAGATACACGATTTCTCTCAGATTCGATATAGAATATATGCGTGTTATACATTCAAATTGATAGGACTCATGAATTTACATGATCACTTGGGGCTTGAATTAGCTTTTAAGAACTTTGTACACAGATTTGTTTATCAAAGTCAATTCTCAATTAAGTTAACCAAACAGCTTTTCTTTGTTTTCTTTTATTGCAGGTAAACTTTACTCGGTGATTGGAAAACGTGGTGGACGCATTCTTCATGGAGACCTTAGGGAAGGCTCAACGAATTTCGAGGTCACTGCCCAGCTCCCTGTCGTAGAGAGTTTTGACTTTGCGAATGAAGTACGGAGACAAACATCAGGGTTGGCTCTTCCCCAGTTGGTGTTTAGTGGTTGGGAGGTAAGTAAACTTATTAAACAGACATAAACCAATATTTATTACACTCTCTAAAATTTTAATAGGGGTTGATTAGGCGGTTAGTAGATCATCGTAAATCAGGTTGATTTCAATAAAAATCACAATCAGAGAGAAAACAGATTCTCCCTTTTTAATACATACATTTTCTTCATCATACATAAATATTTAAAGCCACAAAAAGATGATATGCTTATGTTGGGGTGGTGGTGGTAGTTGTGGGGTTTAGAGAATTTGTGATTTGCAAGAAAGGTTGGCAGTAGGAGAGTTGCTTGATAATGATTGATTAATAAGAATTGAATGGGTATTGGTCTCTCTCTCTTCTTGTCTAATTCTTTGTTATCATCTCTTTTAAAGTGAGAAATCAGAACTTATGAATGATTAAGATAAGAAGTAAAATGCATGGTGCATGTATTTACTTTATTTATATATATGTATGTATATCATATCTGAAGAGAGTCATAGAAAAATTTTCCTCAGAGTTTATAGTCAAAAGTATTACAAATCAGTCTCTCTCTCTCTCTAAAGGTATCACCACCACGAACTCGTGACCATATATTATTTACTGAGATTGAGCTTATTGGAGTAAATGTCTGCACTGGCTGTTAATCGAGGTAAACAGATAAATAGTAGAACATAAAGCATTTGTAACAAACTACAAACGAGAACATGTTTGAGTTGAGAGTAGATTGGCGCCTGAATGTCTAAAATTTGACCCCGACGAAGAGAATCATAATATAGTAATGGATACTCAGTTCATATAGTTTCAAAATTTCAAGAATTTATATACGTATTTTGATTTTTTTGAGAGTTTGTTGGACCCGTTACCACTTGTACACGTACTAAACTCAAAAACACACTTTTAATTTTGTGAAAAAAAATAAAGTCGTATGTTTGAATACATGTTTCATTAACTCTACAAAAGTATTTAAAGGTGACGATAGGAACTTTTTAAGATAATGATCATCAAGGCACAGTAAACATTATTTATAAAAACTTGCACCAAATCAGTTATACATGGAAAGGTATCGAAATTCTTGGTAAAGTAATGAATCTTGTGAATTCAAGGTGTTAGGTGAATTGTAACGATTAGTGGTATAATGGCATCATGTTTCGATATTTTAAACTAAGGAATGTTTAAAAGTGTCGCCACGCTTTAAGCAATCTTCATTACATATTTTTAAATTCTCAGTGAAAGCTGTTGATTTGACAGTTTCTCTTCCAACTAAAATGAGTGATAGAAAGCAGATAGACAGGAAGAACCGTTTTGAGCACAGTAATTACTGATGCGGGTTTGAACGCATTCTTGTTTGCACACAGTTTCGGATAATTTGTGTTTTGTGTACATGTAAGTTTGTGACTGCTCTCTATTCTCACCTTGAAACATTCAAATTGAGATATCGACTAATTGTCAAAGTATAAAATGCAAAGTAATTTGGTTTGTTATGACAAAAATCTCTGAGGATAGATGTTAGATTATGTGTCTATCTGCACGTAGTATTGTCTCTCTTGACTCTATATGTTGTCTTTCAGGCTTTCGAGGTATACATCGTATCGTTCGTTATCTATCATGATTTTATTTTGTATTATTGCATGTGTATAACAATTTGATATGTTGGGTGTTGTAAAAAAAGTAGAAGAAGTTGCGGTTAAGCCACTTCATTCAATGTCTTCACTGGCGCCGAGTTGCTTTATTCCGAGAGATTTTCAGAAAAAAATATATACATGTATAAATATATAACACAGCAGCAACTTCACAAGACGTTTTTTTCACTATATTTTTTAAAAAGTTTCTAACAGTTCATACAAGTTGGTATTCTTACTATTATTTATTATCTGTCTCGCTTTATTAACTGAATATTCAATATGAATATACTACAAATAGTAAGTATGTTGAATTATCCATTAGAATTACTTTTTAAATGAACTGTAATAAACTGTATTACTATTCAAATGAAAAGAAATATTACAACCTATTTTACAAGCGCCCAGCTATACACTTTGTTGCTTTTTATTATGACAACAATGTTCAGCTTTTCACATTTTTTCGAGCGATTACTGACACTCTTTCTTGAATATAATCGCAATTATTGAAGCTGTTTGAATTTTATGATGCTCCGAAATTTATGCGTACTAGTTAAGTTGCAACAAGAATAGCTGAGAAAAATATTTTGATTTAATTTTAACTTATTAATCAGGAAGCGCATCTAGTTAAAAAATCGATTCGGTATTGACTCCCAAATCATTTCTTGTTTTGCTTGAAGGGAATTGTATGGTAATTTATTATACTACTGAGGTGTTATGCTCAAATACATGCCATGTTTCTCATACTTTATTTCAATCCTCTCAAGATTCTCAGTTTCCCTTGATAAGTTTTTTTTTCTCTTCTGAAATTGCAATTCCCTCATGATCACAATAAGTAAGGCACCTTAACTGGTAAATAGTGAACAATAATTCAATACAATGAATGAATTCTTTTCAACTATTTTTTCTGTGATCTTGAAACCTTGAAAGTGTTTTTAATTAAACAGTAAACATTTTTTGCCAAGACTGTGTAAAATAAGCCACTTGCAAACAGATGGGAATGGATGGAATGCAATGATATGGTTGAACTAATGTACATTTTATGCTTTTTGCCTGTCAGCAACTAGTTGTTGGATAGAAAGGAGTGGAGATGATAATCTTTTTGAAAGATGGTGAATGGAATGCAATGAAAAAACATGGTTGTTAAGTTTGTAGAGAAAAGAAAGTGTTATTTTCTTGTATTGTTTCGGGAATGTGATGGAATGTGTAAAATGATGTGGCATGGCATGCGATGGAATTTGTTAGAGCGTGAGTTTGATGTTTCTCTTTTTTTTCAAAATAAAAGTTCATGCAATATTATACATCTCTGATATGCAGACAGATACACACAAGAATTCATTTCGTAACAAAAAGAAAATGAGCGTAATAACTTGTAATGTAGTCAGTCATTCCTCCTAAGTCCGCAACAATCTTGTAAATTGTGAAAAAAGGATTTTTTGTTGGATAAGCTTCATTTTTATATTACATCACTTTTTTGTGTGATTTTTTGTCTCAAAGCGTCGTCGTCAGTTGTAATCTGTAATCATCAACTTTGAAAATACCTTTCGGATGATGTGATTAGACTATTGTAACAACGTTAACATGTTTCCTCACGGTTTGTTGGTCTCTTCTCTTCCAGGACAAAACTCTGGTTTCAAATTGTATGTTTCAAAAACCCATCCAAAAAAATGAATGATCATCCCTCTCACATAACCACGCAATTTCCTGATTGTGATTGTCATACGCCTCCTCTACCTCTTTGAAAAATGAATGAAATGAACCCAAGTAGTTTTTTTCTTTTCTTCTAGAAAACTATGAAACCATTAAACAAAAGAATCCACTGTCATTATTGTTCTTTTTTTGTAATGTAGCCTGTTGTTTTGGCTGGCTATATGGCTGCCACTTACTTATATATATATAGCAATAAAGTTACATAAGAAAAGATAAATGTGCTTATCACATATTATTGTCGCGCTATAAAAAATAACTAGAGTATGTCCACTCATTCACCAAAGCTCAGGTAATAATAATATGAATGGAAGATAGTAACCGAAAAATGAATGAATGAATGAAAATTAAGGTTCTTTTTTAAGGTGCGGTACAAGTTGTTGCTTCTTCGTGATTGTTATTCATTATATTGCCAGCATGAATATTATGCTGTGCTACTACTCCTACCTCTTTTGCTGCTACTATAAAAAACATGCTCTCACCTACAACCGCAAAAATGTGATATGGATGTACATGGACTACTAAAAAATGCTCACGTTTTAAGGTGACTTGGTGTACACACGTACTCATATAAAGAAAGGGATAACATTTGCATAATATTTTTTTGTTTAAGTCGTAACTATACTCAAATACTCGTGTTCTCTGTGTTAGCAGACATGTAGTGTTAATCATGTATCATTATGATCATCACATCACGGTCTAATTCAACTCTACCTGGATTTTTCACTAATGACAATAACAGTCATTTTGTACAAGAAAAATAGAGAAAAAAACAAATTTCATGCAAGAGAAGGTGTTTCATTCATTCATTTTCACAATTTCATTCATAAAATCTTACTTTACTGGTTGATATCCAAGAAAAGTTTTTTGTATTGTTCGTTCTTCTGCACCACCACGCTATTTTGTTTTTGACTTTTTGGTAGAGATTTCTAAAAAGAAGGGAAATGATGGATGGATAGAAGAGGACAGGCGTGTATATGGTTAGAATCGATGGATGTATGGATGGATTTTTATGGATGAATGCAATGTAATAATCTATAAGTATGTGTTAAAATTCTTGAAAAGCTTGATGGTAATAATGACAGGAGCAGTAGTTTGTAGAGTTGGACCAAAGCATATCTTCTAAAATGTTAATAATATATTATAAAAAAGTTCAGGAATGGCTTGAAAGTGGTATCATTATAAATTCTTTGAAGAGAAAACGTTCTACAATAAACAGCTAGGTGATGAAAAAGCAAAATGTTAGGTGTGTATAGAGTATAGGAATGTTTAGTGTCGGGTTTAGATAGCGGAAAATATAAGAATCGCGTGAAAACAGCAAACATAATTGTTGGCGGTTAGAACTCAAGTTCGTGGAAAGATCTTCAATTGTTGTCGAATTCCATTTTTTAAATGTTTTTGTGTAATGTTGGTGTTGGCACGTTATCGTTAAATCGTGCCTTTTTACTGAGTGCAAATCGCATAACTATTTTAAGACTGACGGACGTGCTTGGAAAATCATAATAAAATTGTCCAAGCATTTTGGTTTTCTGCTACAAGTAAACTAAAATACATATTTGGGCACATACTTTCATAATCACCATCCATCATCTCCCATAGTCAGGTTTTTGTACATGTACGGGTAAGAAAAGATGCAATATTGCTCAAGAATTCGTTTAAGTACTAGTGTCTTCTTCAAAATTATAGGAGTTTGATGAATGAAATGTGAAAATTATTTATTTCTGGCCAAATCGCAAATATTAATTTGCGAGTGCTAAAATGAAAAAGGAATGCAGATCCTGAGTTGCGAGTTGCCACCACCAGAAATCTAGATATTTAATGCATTTTCAAAACCAAAACTCTTCTCGTGTAAGATATTGGTACTCGTATGAATGTGAATGCAAATTTTCGAGGAGAAAAGAGAATTATTTCGCTTTTGTAAGTTTTTCATCAAACTGCTCTGAATACTGATGTGAGTATTGACATCTTGACTAAAATCTAAAATAAAATACTCTAATGAATACTTATACTTATAATGCTTTGAGATAAAATGTGTAAGTTATGAAGATTTAATTTTTAGAGCTTGATAGTTTTTGACATTTTTCTAAATCATCATTGCCTGTGTAATGTTTTTTCAATCATTTGCACTCATTGTCAGTGGTCATAGTTTGACAGAAGAAAGCTTTTTAGTTTGAAGTCAGTGAACGTTTAAGAAATTCAAGTATAGTAAAATACCACGGATTCTTTCTAAGCACCGTTCAGTTTCTCGGACCATGGACAGACAAACTAATTACTAATTGAGTGTTTTCGTCATTCTGTATGAAAATGTTTTGGAAGCCAATTCATTTGTAGTTCAATAACCATGAAAATAGAATTCGAAAGGTATATTTAGCTTGATTTGTATACTACAGCTATGACGCATGTGTTTTGCTATTGGTAGCAAAAACAAATCAAGTCGTTAGTAAACTGCTTTAACGTCAAACGTGAATGACTAATCAAAAACATCTTCAACAGAAAAAAGTATTTCCTTACCACAATTTATACCAACAATTGAATCACTTAATTCCACTTTACTTGCATATTTCTAGCCGAAAATCTTAATTTTCTATCTCGTTAGCTCCCAATTACATTTTACTGCGCAGTTTGAATCAAATTCAGGTATTTTTTGTTAACAATTTTGTTTACAACTTTCGATATGCTTACGCAAACAATGTATATACGCATTAAATTGAAAGTAGATAATTCGGCCAGATTTAACTGCGAATTTACGAGGATACAATATTGTGTATTGTGGTGTGAATTCCGGGGTACTTCCCAGTATTTTCAAATGACCAAGCCTTCAACAATGCATTGACGCATTAACAACAAGTCTTGGTCATTAAAGAGGCATAAACAGAAAAAAAGAGCTTGTTCATGTGTGGATGGTTATCTAGAATATTATGGAAAATTTCATTGTCCTCTTTGTCGATTATGGTGAGTGAGTAGTAGTTGTATTTTTATTGTTCACTGTGAATTGTACAGTATACAGCAGCACATGCTGTCTTCTGATTGTAAATTAAATAGGTACATTTAGGATGGTAAGTTATGAATTTCAATTTTTTTTCTTGTCCGTCAGTGTCTCAACGAGTTACAAGATTGGTCAAACTAAGGTAGGGTAGGGTAAGGTAATAATAATAATATAACATTAACAACGTGGGATCAGTCCATCGTCCATCCATTCAAAAAAGTCTCATTCTGAAGTAGATTCATAAAAATGATTGGGTTGTAGGAATGCTGATGGGAGAATGATGGAATCATTTACTCTTTCATGATGATGATGCGTACAATTTACAATAGAGTTTTTTTTTTGCTGGGGCAAGATCGTGAAAATGGGCTTGTCTGTTTTCGTTTTCATTGATAAAATAACAAGTCTTGTTTGTATGTGAGTGTGTGTGTGACGAAGATGATCATGACCATGATGATGATGAAGCGCAAAATCAAGTCACAAATTACATCTTACTACATATTCGGTATTCAATTCATTTGCCGGTTTGTCTAGCTGGACAGTCAGGAATGTTACCCAGAATAACAATGAGAAGTAATAATAACAATGTTAATGTGATTTTTTTGGCGTGGTGTGGCTAGTACTACTACTTAAGTCGCTCGTTTTTTTATTCTTCAGTATTTCCTATCCATGTTGTTATGTCCATCCTCAACCCATTCTTATGGTCATCAAATTGTAGGTGTGAAGAAAAGTATCTGTCGTGAATACTTAATTTAATCTGTTCTCATTCAATTGAACTCATGACATTAACTCAGTTTGATTGAATTTTTATTGTTGTTGAAGACAACACACCTTACCTCGCAGCATACCTTTGATTTACACAGAAAAGGTAATAATTTTCATTTTTCACGATTCATGTGTCATCAGACATCACCCTATTCATCGCCATCCCATTCTTTCTGTTACGTCAAAGAAACCGTGATTTAGTATTGCTTTCCTTCTTCTTATATGTCTCTGGAGGCATTATATGTACATACGTGGATAGGATAGCAGGTGTATAATCTTTCAACAATTAAAAAGCAATCGAATAATTAAATATTTTACGAATCTCACAGAAAAATTATTATGAAGGATGACAATATAATTCAAAACGTCATGTCACACACATGAATTTGATCCTTTAAATGGTACACAAGTGGTAGTTTTGAGTTGTTGTGTAAGACTTTGTGGTTTGACTGGGTTTTGATGTACCTGATTTTTGAGAAAAACTGCACACTTGTACTTGGCTTGTTATTAAATTTGTATGTGTTAAGAAATTTATAAATATAAGTGAACAAGAATAGAAATCTAAGATGATAAGAAAAAAATCTCTGAAAATGAGTAGACCTGTCCATCTTGGGCTTGGCTAGTAATGTAGTGTACATTTGTACATAGTTGTTATAAAAACTGCACCCCCTTCCTTGGGAAAAATCATGTAATCTGTGTCGAGCATCATTATCATCTTTTTTCCCTCAATTTAATATTATTACCAAAATTGCGAGCTTGCTGAATAATAAATAATGTTGGGGAGGTGAAGATTGGTACGTGGGCACTGTACTAGTAGTTATTTCATACCAAGCCCAGATTAGTTGTTTTGTTATTGGTTTTGGCAGGCAAATTAAATTAGAGGAATCACGTCTGAAGTGAGAGATATAAAATTAGAGAGTGCTTCTTTGGAATGTGGAAGAATTTTTTTGTGATGTGCTATATTTTTATTAATGATGTTGTTTTGTGTTTCCAGATTTTGGAAATAGATCCATTCTGGCAGCCTACAACAGAAGAAGAGTATCTACACTTTGGAGAGAAAGCAGATACAGAAAACCGTGCGAGAAAGTACATGAATGCTGTTCGTAAACGTAAAGGCCTTCGAGTAGAAGAGAAAATTGTGGAGTTTGCCGAAAAGCAAAGAACACTGACTCGGAATAAGTAGATCATTTGAGTAAGCATTTCCCAAGTACAATGAGTTGATGATTTGCACCAAGGGATATCAAGTGAATGGAGATTACATATACAATATGAAAACTTATTTACGTAATTTACGTTATTAATTAATATAAATTCCAGTAAGCTATCAGTAGTGCTAGTATCAATGTTAATAAAATTGTATGTGTGATAACTTTGAACTAAATGAAATAAAAGGATTTCGTGAATAATAACTATTCTCATTTAAAATTACATCATGAATGACATTCAGCTTTTATTTAAGGGAAAATTGTATAAAATTGATATTCTTTTACTATTAAAAGTTCGAAATGTAAACACCTTTATATTTTATTCCTTAATTAAATGTGTAATGTGTCTATCACTTTCACTTTTGCTGCTGATAATACCAAGGCTGAATTACAGAGCTACTTCAAACTCCAAATAATATTTAGTAAGATAATTTTGCTGTAGAGCTACATCTTGGAACCACCTTTTTTTGATTTGCTCTTGGGCTGAGGATTTTTATAATCATTTACATTTGACGATTCATCGGTGGCATCTCCATCTCCACTACTATCGCTGCTGCTAAAGGTAAGAGGCCTGATTGGTACTGGAGCTTTTGGAGCTGGTACCAAACTTGGACTTTTGGAAGGAGAATACAGCTCGTCGCCTTTTTGAGGTTTTTTAGGAGCTTTAAACCTTATTTCCGTCAACTTGGGTGAGCTATCCTTCAATTTTGTTGCAGACATCGGTCCAGCAGATGCACCCAGGTATCCGGGAATGTCACGTGTTGAACCTGCTAGTGTACTGGTAGTTTGCCATACATCTACCAATTTACCAGATCCTCGTCTTGGAATTTCATCGGAAAACGCTTCCCCTTTCTTATTCCGTGAAATGGTTCCTGCAGATGGTTTGGCCGGGCAGGTACTGCATCCTGTCTTTGCTGTAGCAGAAGGTTTAATAGTACAAGTACTACATGGCTTCCATCCACTTGGATTGTTGTCTGGAGTGCCAGTTGAGTTTTTAAGCGTGGCTTCTATTCCTCCGGTGGAGTAAAATTTGTTAGGCGACTTAGAGCGGGATTTGTAGGGCTCATCGATTTCTCCTGGACCTGAAAAATCGCCCAGTTCTGGAGAACGTTCAAGTCCACCACCACTTCTGGAACCCCTTTTTGGCTGAGCATAGTCATTGACAGTTGTTCTTTCTGAGGGAACTCCACCATATCGTTGGTCTTTAGAGGTAGATTGGGAAATAACGTTATTAGCCTTAGATGAAGGCGTGGTTCTTGTGGAATCCTGACGTAAAGGTGACTTTTTAGACGTGGCTCTGATTTCCACCATGGAATTAAAATTGTTTGTCAATTTAGAGCGCGATTTATAGGGCTCATCAATTTCACCTGGACCTGAAAAATCTCCCATTTCAGGGGGACGTTCAAGACCACCACCACTTCTGGAACCCCTCCGAGGTTGAGAATATTCACATGCATTTTGCATAGTTTTTTGGCTATTTTTGCTCAATGCAACCGGAGATGGGTCCATTGTCTTACTACGGCTCGATGGAGCCTGACTGACTCGGGATGGTGGGGTAGTTCCAGTGAATAAATCAGTAGGCTTTTTAGGAGTTACCTGAGATTGGTTTGGGGTTTGGCCTGTACTAATATTACTTGAATTGGATGGATTATTTTTTGGTGATGGTGTTGATAAAGAGTTATCGGGGGAATTTAAAGGATTGTTATTGTTGATAATACGGGTGGGGGATGGAGATGGAACTGCTGACTTGAATACACTTTCAATTCCACAAACACCCGAAAAGTCCTCTAATCCGGGATTACGCTCTATTGCACCACCAGTTCGGGAGCCCTTTTCTACCTCATTAGGAATGTAGTTTGGATTACTTTTATTGAAAGCTGTATTTTGCTTTGATGGGGAGTCACGTCTCATTGACTCATTTGAAATTTTCTTCACAATCTTCGAAGGGGGGGTAGGAGGCTTGAAGTCATTCTTCACGGAAGCATTCTCCTTAGCAGTCTTGATACTTTTTGTCGATGAATTAAAAAAGGTGTTCTCAACCCCGCTCGGATCATTTTTGGGAGGGCCATTTATTACTGAATTTTTGACTTGTTGACTTGCAGTTGGAGGTGTACTCTTGCTTCCAGGGGTAGAGGTCTTTTCGGGTTTGCTTTTACTTTTCGATGGTTGTTTACTCACATTAGGCTCTGAGTTCACATTCTTCTGTGAATTTCCCCCGCCTGTATTTCCGCTAGGAACACCACTTGGTCCCCCGGTTCGTACTTTATTCTTTAGAAAAGTTGCACCACTGGACTGCACCATAGTCTTGGGTTTTGCCCATCCTGTCTTCGCACTTGAAGTGGCAGCTGAACCGCCTCCAGGAAATTGATGATCATCATCGTCGTCTTCGTCAGAGTTTTCTACTTTGTCACTTGATTTTTTCATGAAAGCTTTTATTTCCGTCAATAATTCCCCGAGTTTCTCTACATCGTCCTTGGAAAAATAAAATTTCATTTTCATTTTTAGAATTAAATAATAAAATATCATTTTTGATTGTGTGGCCAAATGCAAAATAAGACGTAAACAGACTCTTATCTGTAGAGTTAAAAATGTCAGGTTCTTTTATATCTTTGGTACCTTTTTTAACGCTTCTTCTTCTTTATCTTTCTCGCGAGAGTTCATGTAACGATAAATCAACTGGAGAATGAGATCTCTGTATCCCTTGAATGTCATTAAACCCGTTTGTATTAGTAATTAGTGCTATCTCAATTAAGTCAATACAGTCAGTTTAACTTTTTATTCTACTTAATTACCTGATTCAATGCTTTCCATTTATCCTTTTTCTTTGAACCTGTGACGAAGCAGCATTGCCTCAAAGAGCAAGAGGTTTTGGGATCCTCCTTTCTCCCTAGATACTTGAACCATTTGTAGCAACCTGTCCACTCGAGAATAGGCGGTAACAGGTTGAAAGGGGGTGGAGCAATAGTATCCTTTACAAATGTCAGAAAAAACTCTGTCCTGGCATATTTCCAGTACATGTCCAGATTTTCGTTGATTTGTGTCATTGTTTGAGCGAAATAACCCGTAATAATATTTTTAAGCATCAAACCTCCAATCGTGTGGTAAGCCATAAATAAAATCAACCCTGTGTTTTCATTGAAATAGTGATGGATTTCTTCCATCGTTGCAGTATTATTCTCATACCCAGTCGCTGCCAACCAAGTGATCATTTTTATAGTGGAAACTCCTGCTTTTCCATGCTGAACCCAGAAAAGAGTTTTTAAAGTGCTCATTGCGTTATGATAAGAATTATCTGTAAGAGGCTTTGGTTTGTTATCCTTTGCGTCGATCCCAATCAAACCTTCATAAGGCTTAAAAAGACCCATCAACCCAGATCCAAACGACACTATAACTACTCCCATTACAATAAGACCCTTCAAAAAATCCACCACCTGGTGACTAAATCCCATTTGTATTGGTCCACATTCGGGGATCAGAATGAGGATCCTTAACAGTTTGACAAATGCAAGCAGGAATGCTAAACAGAGAAAACATTCGCCAACAATCTCGGCACAATCTGATGGCCACATGGTTCTTGGGGCGCCCGTGATAGCTTGGTTCCCTGGTCCTTTCTTTTTTTCTTGTTGTACCCAATAGTACGCATATCCCCAACAGCAAAACGTTGCGGTGAATAATAACTGATCGATAAAATCAATCCAGTTCCATCTCATGCGCCAATACCAGCTCACACTTTGTCTTTTCAAAATATTCACGTAAAAACTGAGAATGTATATCACTATAATCGGTTCAGTTCCGATATTGGGAGGTCCACGCTCCGTACCTTAGAACAAGTAGAGTACCTTAGAGTAGAGTATCTTTGAAGTAAGAATATTAATTACTTTAAAATACTTTGCTCCGTACAGTGGCCATCATCTAATCCATGGTTGTATTCCGATCCGAAAAACCATGGCCTATACGGCCAAAACCATGGTATTTGGGAACCAGCCTTGTGACATCTTTGGTAATTGTAAGACGCTTGAATGTAGACAAAGTGCAAGAACCATATATATGAGCCAATGGACAAAATAAAACGATTGACAGGTGCTCTATAAGATGTCCATGGAGTTTTTTTGCCAAAAAAGAAGAGCATTAAACCAAATAGTGGCCAAAATATCGTTCTACATAATACTATAAAAAAACGTTCCTTCGAAGAGTGTGATTCCCACTCAGGCCAATCGTCTGTTACCCACAGTTTGAACACAATCTGTAATTTAACACAAAACGTTTCATGTGACAACAGTCAACTAAGTTTACGCTAACTATAAAGTTCTCGCCTTACGTTTTGTGCATTTGGTGATGCCACAAATTTTTTATGATCATGTCCCACCGTGTACCAAAGTCGCGGATACAAGTGGGGTAAATTTTCATCCTTCGAGTCCTTCGGGCTTAAGAAGATTTCAGCTTCAGTCGTGGAGCGACAGAGCTCCAGCATTTTTGTGACAAAATCTTCAAGTTTCTCTTCGAGTCCGTTAAAAAGTCTACTGAACGCGTAGTCAAGATCAGCAAACCCTCTAAGCTTGGCAATTTTGTTAAGAGCGTAATTGATGGGATCCTTGTGTTCGGCCCGAGCCATAAAACAAATGTAATAGGGACTTGTTATAGACTTGTACAGATGATACCTTTGGTAAGCACGGGTCATATCTCGCTCCCCTTCCAGTACCGTACAAATGTCACATGGGCAGCCAAGGTCATGATGGAATTCTTCAGTTTCTAACCTTTCATTCCGTGAATAAAATAATTCTATTAAAGAGTAGTGTCCCAGTTGAGCTGCAAGCATTAGTGGGGTTACCACTGGAGAAAATTCGGAGTCAAAGGGAATTTCGTAATTGTCATCCGCAGGAGTTTCTAGTAGTGCGGGTACTGATGGCACTAATTTGAACCGAGGCTTGTTCTTTTTCCATTTTTTGAATTTCGTTCCGACCGTACCGCTGCTATTGTTTATCTTGATGGAGGACTTGACGCCGGATTGGGTCGAAATTGGAGACACTTCTGGTACAACAGCAAGTAAACTGGTTTCTACCATCTTGGAAAGTTGTACCTGCTGCTTAGGATCCTGCTGAGCGATAGTCATCGCAGCGTTCATTAATACTTGTCGTTGCTCTTCGGAAGCTGCCCGGTCATACTCCACCAGAAGCAGCTTCGCTATCTCTACATTCTTTTCTCGGACAGCGTATAAAATTGTGTCATAAAGGTGAATTCCAGGTTGCTTCAGCAAAAGACTTACCATGTCCACGTCTTGATTGCGGACAGCAATGTGCAAGACGGTGAAACCCTAAGTACACAATTTTATTATGCCATGTTAATTGATTTTTAATTCGTGACATGACATATTTTTGTGTAAAGTGACATTGCTTTCTGACTTACGTTTTTATCCAACTTGTTAATGTTCATATCTTCAAATGCATTCGATTGCAGAAACGCAGCAACTTGTTCTGTTTCACCATCCTTGACCATTTCAAAAAACTCGTATTCTTCTTTGGTAAGTGACGGAAGTGGAGCAAGAACTGGTGAAGGCTATAAAACGAGTATTTCATGTTTATATTTTAGCTTGTTTTCAAGTGTTTGAGTCTTTCTGGCGCATAAATTTTCACCTTTCGCTCCAACTCAACGTAATCATCATCAGAGTCAGTTGTGGTGACCCTGCGTTTGCTTTTCTTCTTGACTTTTTTGTTTTTTCCTTTAGGCTGTTTAGACTTGGGCGTGGAAGGTGAAGCTGCCTCGTCAGCGCTGGACTCTGCATTAGGATCTTCGGTTTCAGTTAAGGGCACAGCCGTGTATGTGACTGATCCATTTCGCTCAAATTTTACACTGCTAGGACTTTGGGGTGATGGGATGGAAGTCCGTTTTGAACTGGTTTTCGAAAGTCGGGCCTTTGGTTGAGGTTTGCTCTTCTTACTCATAATTGTAAATTGATGTGTACGATTATTACTAGCTTGTATGACTGTTCACTGGTTTGCAAATATCAAAACCAAAACTGATTGCATAAAGATTAGACAATTCCACAAGATCATGGTAATGATTAATGAAGCGGTCTGTAGGCTGCAATATATTACCTCCATTTTCATGGTGGTGCTCATCCTCAAATTCACATGACACCAAGCCAGTTGCATGACGATGATACAAAGGCGTTTCCAACAGAACTTTACTTTACAGATATGGAGTCTGATGGTGGTAGTGGAACGTGATGAGCGTCATGAAGACCTAACTACATCACCAATTGAGAATTGGCATTTGTCAAATAGACCTCATTGATATACTTTTGATATTTGTCAAATCTCTCTCTTTCAATTTTCTCAATTTTTCAACAATTTTCTCTTATACTCGAAAGCCTTTGCATTTCCTGTGGACCACATTCAAGAACTCTCTCGCACGCTTTCCTGTATATGCTTTCTCCCCAAAAAGCAGGTTTAGATCTCTGTTTTTCTATTCTATTGCAGAAGAGATCTATTTTTGCAAATTCTAGAAAGAAGCGTCAATAATGCAATGTACCACATCACAATTTCAATAATACTTTGGCATTTTTAGCATTAATCGCCTCTTTCTCAATAAAAGCTTTGTGCATTGATCTTATATTCATAATGTATTGTCGGTTTTACAATCTGCAATTGCTGGCATACACTGACGATAAAATAGATCTGAAAGAAAAGCTTGCTTTCTATTTGGAGAAAGGTAATGGTTGGCTGGTTGGTGGGTGACCGGTGACAGACAGGTATGTAGTGAAAGGTAAAACGCATTACTTTGCGGAAACCTGTGCCTGCACAACGATTTTTTTTACATAAATTCTTTTTCACTTTCCACCTTTCTTTCATGCATCCATTCATGTATGTTAGCAAATTACAGAATGCAGTAGGATTTTTGGACATGTACAAGTGCATGCCTCCTCCATCCTCCTGTCTTGTTCTGTGTCTTTCGAGCATGTTTACAGTTTATGAGAAGAAGAAGTGTATGTTGTAGTAAACCCTCTAATGTCTAATCTTCGCAATTTTCTTGAGCGCATAATTGATGGGATCCTTATGTTCGGTCCCGAGCAATAAAACAAATGTAATAGGGACTTGTTATAGACTTGTTCAGATGATACCTTTGATAAGCACCTTTGTATCTTGCGAAGGGATTGGAGTGATGTGATGGAATCTCTTTGGAATCACTTTTGGAATCTTTTTTCGAAGGTGTGGACTTTTTACTTCGTTTAGCTTTGCATTTCTTATCCATGATTGTATTATGTTTATGTACCACTGTCTCTATCTTGAGTAAATTTTTGGAGTTAATTTGCAATACTCAAAACCAAACTGATTGGAAATTGAGTATTGCAGGAAAATCAACAAACTATTTCAACTTGAAGTAGTTTCTCATTTATCGAAGTAATTTGCAGAGGTTGAAAGTTACGGTTACACTATTAAGCTCTGCTTTGATTGTGCTCGTAAATCGAGCATGTTGCATTGACGTTGATGTTAAGTAAAGGCCCATGAAGATATTAATATGATAGTAAATTCTAAAAGATGTGGGATGACATGAGTGGAAGTTCGGCTGAAAAATTGGAAATATTATTTATTTTTAAAAGAAATTCTACTCATTTATTAACTATTTCCATTTCTATTCTGCATATAGTAACACCTCGAGGGAAATTTACCTTGGACTTTAACTGACTGACTGAAGAGAGGTTTTCTTGTACGGAAATCCTCCATAATTGGAACCTCTATAATGAAATTGACTAATTTGATTTTTTCAAAAATTACAAGTAAAACGCTATACTAAAGCCTCAGTGATAATTTAAATTAGAATAGCATAAAATTATGGCTCCGAAGTCCAGCTTTGCATCTATAATCTCCAAATTTTCAGCTAAATTGGAACAGCACAACCATACTGTGTTCAAAGAATGACAAAAACTTTAAATTCTCTCACATTAGTTCTTAAATGGAGGATTTTTTATTCCAAGGGAGCCCAAAATTGTATCATTATAGGGAGTTTTTGACTAAAAGGAGTTTTCCTATGTAGAGGTAATTTAACATGTAAAAATCCACGAGGGGAAATAAACCTGTGACTTTAAGAAGGTTTACCTTTTTACCTTTACAAGGGGAAAGACTACAGAAAAAGGACGTCAACTATTTTTGAAAAGAAAGTGGTTTGTAATTTGGAAGCTTTGAAACAGGAAAGTAATTCTACACTTATTCATTGT
Source organism: Entomobrya multifasciata (assembly GCA_034693345.1). NCBI lineage: Eukaryota > Metazoa > Arthropoda > Collembola > Entomobryomorpha > Entomobryidae > Entomobrya > Entomobrya multifasciata. The sequence goes on along the minus strand of JAQFXM010001046.1, from coordinate 523 downwards.
TTTTTAAATTTATATTTAGTGATTTTTGTAACGTTTGGTAAAATAAAGAAGCCTTGTGAGTCCTTCCGGAAGAACGACCTTAACCTAACGAATCAATTACAACTGTTAAGTGCAAACGGTCGTCAATCATCTTCCATCCCACTGCCTGTGTGTGTGTTTTATGTATGACATTATTAATTTATTTAAATCGGCTACGCTTAAGCAATTTAATGTAGGTATAGGTCATAGAGTATAAATAATTACGCCAAAATAAACGATCGTTCATGTCTGCGTCTGGTAGTTGATGTGTACGTCAATCAGCGCAGTTATATTATAAGTATAAATCATGACCTAACAAATGGAAACTAATCCAGCAATATCTTGTGTTTTATCTATTTTTATTATCAACTTCATTTCTTACGCATATAAATCTCTTATAAAGAACATTTTATAAATGAACCTATAAAAAAACAGGTAAACCTGTTGGGCAAGTTTCAGGATTGGAGGCCGGCTCCGCCGGCAATTATGATTAAAGTTGGAATAT
>JAQFXM010001045.1:0-37056 GCA_034693345.1 Entomobrya multifasciata | reverse complement strand
ACAGTGAATAAGCAAACATCACCCTTTTCACTTCATCGTTGTTTGGTGTCATCGTAGGACATCAATTAATGTTTATAGCCCCCCGGTCATAACAGGATATTCAAAGTTATTTACGTAGGTCGTATACTGGTGATAGTGGGGATACTGGTGTAGGGTGCATAAATGGGTAATATAATCCAAAAAATAAGTAATCTGGCTTTTAATTTGATGCTTTCAGTTTCAGTCAACTTTTAGGGTGAAAGATAGAAAAGTAGAAGGCTTTTCACATCTTCCTGCTAAGTTTCACAGGCGTACACAACGCATTTAATATTTCATCACATTGCCTTCGTAGATGCATATGAGTATATGAGTATAAAGCATGCATTAACGGCACAAATAGAGCTAACCCCTTTTCCAAGCTTTTCGTCATTCTATCAAGCGTGCATATAAAATAGCTATATGCCACTTAAATCCTGTGTCGTTAACTACTCCTTTGTTGATAAAATTGTTCTTTTGACTGGACTTGACTACCCATATAATAAATATGACGGTTATAAAATTGTCTTATTGCTCAATTATCGCTCCCTATACTCTCTCCATCTCATTCTCCATCCAACGGCTTCGTGGATGAATAATATAAATGGTAGAAAGTGAGCGGTGGAGGTTTTCTCACCAAAATGGACCACACATACCATCACCGCCACTAACACCGCTAAAAGACGTACGCACTTTGTATGCTTTCTTACTCTTCTGTTGATCCGTTGATCCGTTTAGCCATACTTTATGAGCCTTTTCCTATAGTCACTTTCTTGGAAGATTTTCAGCGTGAATTCTTGTGGTTTAGCATGGTATCACAAGAGGAAATCTTTAACGATAATGCGGCTTTATAGTAAAAGAAATTATACATAGAGTAGCCAATCTCACAAGTTCGTCTCACAAAGACATAAACTGTTTGTTCCACGTGTTCATCATTCTTCCTGCACCCTGCGCATATCCATTGGTTAATGACATGACTTAATTTTACTAAAATAGTAAATAAACTATAACTGAATGAACTTATTTTAATTTTAGCTTTTTCATCTTAATACCAAGCCACATGGGTTTTACGTTATATATAAAGTAATTAGATTCATTTAATTGCTCATGTTTGTTTTGCTAGCTTATTTTCATAGTTTTTTGGGGCAATGTGCTCACGTCATTTTAAGCTGCAAAAATAGTAGTACGACAATTATTTGCATTAGAAAATAGTACTATAATATGAGTAAATATTTTAGATTTACTGTAGGTATATGTTCGTGAAGGAATACTTACATACATATAACGAATTTTGTAGACTGTTTGATAATTCTGTTAGTAAAATGCACTTCTTTCACAGTTCCAACGTTTCCTTTTTGCCCTCTGTTCTCCTTGGCTTGGCAGCAATAGCAAGACTTCGTACTTATTTGGATGACAGAAGTGGTTTCATTTATTCCACATCCACTCTACAGTCATCTTTAGCTCGTTTCTCTCTCTCTATCTCTCTTAATTCAACTCAAGTCTCTCTATCGCTTCCTCTCTCTCTTTTGGTATTATTCATAAAAGAGTTGGCCGCAAAAAACCGTAAAAGAGTCATAAAAACAGAAACGGGCTAATTGTTCAACTTTTAGTGGCTCATAAAATTATTTTATATTTATCGCGACGTATTTTGAAGCTATATGAAAGTGGGCTTGGTGCACATTTAGCTGTAAATGTAATGCTATGTAGCCAGCCCTTGCTGTACATAAACTCAAGTTAAGGACCATTTTTATGCTTTTTAAACACTGGCTTCATTTTTTTTGTATCTGACGGTTTTTGTTAGTTTCAAAGTGTATATAAATTACGCATCATGTGCTGTGCTGCGATGATGCTATGTTGTCGAAAAATGTGGTTGGATGTTAGGTTTAGCCTTCATCTTAATATAATTTTTCTAGTATTCAAGTAGTTCCTCTCCATAAAAATCACAAGAGATGTATAAAAAATATGTACACAACGTGTATTTTTATTTCATGCATGCATGTCTTTTTGCATATAATGAAATAATATGATAGAGACTTCGGAAATTATGTAGGTTTCTTTAATATAAATTAATAAAAGGTTACATCTTGTATACCGAAATAAGATGAACATTGTGTTGTTTTTGCAAGAAAAAGAATATGATATATAAAAAATTCGAGGTTACATGCAGGAAAAAGACAAAAAGCAAAAAAAAACTTTCAATTTTTTAAGGAATGTGTTTTTGTGCTGAATAGCTATTAAATACGTAAAAACAGCACTTTCACTCTTTGCAGTAGCTTCTGGTAAAATATTTAAAAATCATACACAGGGCAGTATCTGTTCAAAGGGATTGACAATCACGAATACACTAAGTTAGCGACTGGTCTCCGGTTAGTACAAAGCCGATCTCAAACACTACAGCACTCATTAAAATTATAGACGAAGGACAAAGTTGGTGTGAGCAAATAAAAAACTGAACTTAGTAATATTTGCCATTTTTGTGCTTTATACAACTCTGTTTGTAGCCGAGTTCTCGTATGAGATTCCGAATAGCAGACATTTCATTGTGCTTGCTTTCCTATCTGTCATTTCCCATTGACTATTGTCTTGTATGTCTATTTTAAACTAATATATTGTAGGTTGGACAAAATACAAAAATTAATTCTTTTAAACTTGAGCATAGTGTTGCTACTGCTGAGCAATGTAAAAGTTGGTTCCAGTAGAAGGCTCTCTATCTAAAAGAGACAGTTTGTGGATAAAATAGAAACTATTGGAAGAATAGAGCAGCTAGTCACTATAAAAGTAGTGTACTATATGCTATAGTCAAAGTTTTTCTATTATATCTAGCCTCCTGTTGTCATCATCTCTTTTAGTTCTCATCACTGGTTGTTTCCTATTATTTTGACTGTCAAAGTTTCTGCAACAATTTTACATTGTATACATAAACATGAATGCAGAGTTTTTCTTTCGTAAAATATGAACTTAACTTTGAGTTTGAAACTAACAATATTGCAACAACAAGGAATGATACGCAGTTACTCTGTATATTGTTATTGCCATTTGAAGTTCAGTTCCAAGCACATGCAATCAAAAAAGGCGAATTAAAGAACTTTTTACGTCTTTCATTCTTGACTTGTTAACTGAGGATTATGCTTGAAAGCAAAACATAACATTGTGATAAAGTCAATACATTGTCCAAACTATTGCATTTTGTCGAACCAACTATTTGAAGACATTAAACATACTGCAAATCTTGGTGGCTCGAGCACATATGCAAGCACTTCACATTGTTTTGTTACCTTACTGCATACGAATAAAATTGCACTTGTTTCATTGCTGTACTGCGCATTTGCATGATTTCACAAAATCCGTAATGTGTAACCATCCAACAGAAGGTTTAAGAATTCAAGAATTCACATATTTTCATTTAAAAAGGAACAGGTTGAGAGTTTTTGCCATTCAGTCAAGGTTATTCGGTTGATGAATCATAATAATCTATCAGAAAAATATACTAGTGTAAGGCTGAAAATATTGAGAGAAAACAGTTGTTTTCGTGTAGTCCCACTCCAATGATCCTTTTCGCATATTTTATGCTTCCACACACTGTCTTTATTCTTCTGCCTGAGATGACAACGTGGAAGGAAGCTTACAGGAGAAACTTGTCAAACTTACTGAAGCAAGCCAATTTCCGTTTCTTTCATGTCCTCATAGGAAGAAACCAAGAGCAAGCAAATGGCAGGGTAGGTTGCAGATATGATGGTTGTATTCTCATCTGTTTGCTAAACATGAGTTTTGATGAGGTGACAATCTCTCAAAGGGATATATTATAGAAGGTACAAAAGGTTTATATTCCTTTAAAATATTCGGTTCGTCGCTTCGTCTTTTTCTAGTAACTTTGTTATTACCATGATTTCTTCAATCCTTTTTTACAAGAATCGTCCTTTTTTGCACACTTATTTATGCACACGTACATAAATCCGAGTTCAATAGAAACATAAAGGAAACTGGGTATATAGCAAAAAAATATGCGATGAGCTTATACGTTTTCCTTTTACGAATATTTTCAGAATAAAATGAATATAAAGCATGAATAAATGAAAAGTGATAAAATGAATACAAACAAACACATTTATTTTCTCATGTTTGTTTGTGTACTACATTCCACTCTAGATCGCCGTCAATCCCACACTTACTGTTCATCTCTTCATCATCCTCAGAGAAAAGTCAAACGAAGAAGTCAAGCTTATGAACAAATATATATGCATGTACTTATTTTCGTGAAAAATCAAAAATAAACAGTTTGCTGAAAGTACACTGCGATAATAAGCATCAAAGCAAAAAGATTTCGTTTCGTAAGTCGCCGACTTATACACTCATAGTTAGATTTGATCCGAGAAAGAAAAGTAGAGCATCAAATCTCGACATTATCACATGTGTCGCTAGTTCGCACAATCCCTTTTTTCGCAAAACTTATCAAAACCTACAAACTTGCTACAATGAAAACAGAAAAACATCTCTCTCTCTCTTTTGCGTCATCAGTTCACCAATTCTTTCTTTTTTATTTTACACTTCTTTGTTGCCTCTACTTTTCTCTTTTTGATTCCCTACCGTTTGCTTACGTTTTTACTTAGCTAACTTAATCCATTCCTTTACTGTAAGTAGTTCAGTAAGTACAAATAAGAAGAACAAGAAAGAAAAAACTAAGTAAGATTTGTGTACTCTTATTTTTTCACTATTTCCTTTTCCAATTCTACTTTTCTTTCTTCTTCCTTCTCTTGTTAGACATGCCTACATGAAAAACTTATTTTGTCCTTTCTTCATTCACCGTGCAGTATACATATGTAATGTCTCTGATACCTTGTTGTTAAAGCTGTTATAAAAACACCTTGTTTTCCCTCCTTCTTACTTATACCTTTCCTTTTTTAACACAACAAAGTTGACCTTTTTAAGATCTTTCCTAATAATTGCAAAATGTTGTTACATCCTCTCCTTTCCTCTGTCTTATTCCAGGGCTCCTTCTTTTCTTCTCGCTTTCTCTCTCTCTTTCGTTTGTTCATGCCACAAAATACTTGTTTCTCTCGTTAAAACCAAAAGGCAGAGAGATGAAAATAGTACGACAAAAATACATACAAGACTAGTGTGAAAAACAGTGCCAAAGACAAGCCACATTCGGACCAGGGTCTAGACCAATATTATCTTATTTTTTCTATCTGTTTTATTCTTTTTGGCAGGAATTCTCCAAGTTAAAAAAGTTTGGTAATAAGAAGTACCACACCAGAAACAAATATATGTATGTGCATTACATACATATTAAAACTCTGCACTGTCACTTGAAGGCTCTAAAAATACTTTTCGCCAAAAGAAAAAAACATCAACTTTTCCTTTTAAAGGTATCAGAGACTATACTAGTATGAATTTCAAGTACATACAATATAATGTACATAGCTATACGTGAGTGTCGTATTTTTGTGGTTCTTTTAACAGCTCTTGTAGCTTAAGAAGTCTAGTTTTACGTGTAAAACGGAACAAAGTAGATAGTCCCAACATTAGTAGCAATAATATAAGCACCAAGTAATGCAGCACATAACCCACAACGCACACAAGCCCTTGTAATATTTTTTCCGACTCGCCTTAGTTTTTTCTCTTTTCCATTTTCTCGCTCTTGTTCACCACGATATAAACTAATGGTAATAATAGTATATTTCCAACATGACTACACGATGCTGCACAGTATTGAACAAGAAAATAAAATAGAAAGAAGAATGAATAGTAACAGAGAAAGAGGAAAGTGAAGGAAAGGAGTATTGTTGAAGCCCTAATTTTTCGCATTGAATTGCAAATTTTTTCGTCTTCTTTCTTTACCCCTCTTTTTTCTCACTCCTCTTTTCTTTCTCTCTTATGATTTCATGAGTATTATCTTACGTAATAGTAGCGAAGTAGCAAGCCAGTATATTCTTATAGTTTATAAAAATCTCTGTATAAATTTAGATATATCGTGTGTCTGTCTACTACATTACGATTCCCTTTTCGACTTGGAGTTTTCCGTTTGAAAGACGGGAGTGTGCCGTCTTGTCGTGCCCGTCTTTTTTGTGTGATTTAGCCTGTTCCTTTTGCCTTTTGCCTCTCGTTCTTCATCTTTATTCTGGTGGGTTGGTTGGTTTCTCGTGTGACTGTGACTATGTTACTCGTTCAAGAGGTTTTTCTGTAGATTTTTCTCTTCTGGAGTTCAGCTTTGGAACTGGTCTGTTTACTGCTACTCTTTTGATGTGCCGTCGTGGCTTCTTTTGTTGGTGTGTAGATCTGACTGCATTGCATTACCGAAATGTATAAATTCAACAACAACAAGAATACGAATATAGCGGTTTTCCTTGCCCATACACCCATCGTCATAATACACTTTCTAGTAGCTTTAGATCTATTTTAAAGAAAAAGTTTGGTCTAAGTCATTGAGAGTCAATGTAGGAAGTACATTTTTGCAACAATACATAGTGCACTTAGCTTGTATATTTCCTTTGGTCCATGTCTGCTTTTGCCAGCTGAAAAAATTTATGCCGCCTGAGGCTTCCTCCTGACGAGGGACAACATCATTCTTGAAGAGAAAAATGACTCCTTCCTTTTTGCCATTTTGTTACAGAAGAAAATCTAGTGTATATGTTTTGGTTCTATCCAAGTTGTTGTTACCACTTCTGCCTCTCTCCTTATAAATTGTCCTTTTTTACTTTTTCACTTTCCTTCCGCCATTTTTTTCTATTTTCGTATTCTTCTTCTTCAACATCATTGCCCGTCGTCAACAGAAGAACGAGCTGGTCTAGTAAATGTGAAACTGTAGTAGCTTGTTTCTTGATCGCATGGACCTACTTATTTTTTTTACTTCATGTCATAATGTTTGTCATGTTTGTACAGTAAGATGAAGGCAAATTCGAAGAAAAGATTTCTCTTGATCTTCTTTCATCTCAAGATTGTATACGCACACGTGTTTTAATACATGTACATACGCTGTTACACGGAACGAAGTGGTGAATGTGCAGGTCATTTCATTCACTTTCACTTTGCTATGTCCAGAGCTGATGTGATGCTATTTGCGTCTTGGTTATTTTTAGCTTAGAGACACGCGTTTATGTAAACTTACATTAGTTAAAAATCGTTTATGCATGCATGCAAAACCCCACGTGTTACCTCTACTTATTAGCATAGGACTTGTATTATCTAAAGGTTAGTAGTTTCGATATAAACATGTAGGAAAAAGTGCGTCATTGTTATATTTCCCATTTGTATACGACGAAAAACCGTTGCATCCAAATACACACTTCGAATGTTTTTGAAAGATGGATTTTATATAGTTTAAAAAGTATTAATCCTAGTATAGCTAACATTCAGATCGTAAAGCTATTTTGGGGAAAGAATAAGTTGAAGGAGGCCAGTGAACTTTTTCTGAGTCCGTGTGGATAGGTTTATAGGTACAGTGTGTGCACAAGAATGTAAATCATAATACTTTCTGAACAATTTTATAGCGAATGATGTGCCAGGATACAGTACATGAAGTGAAACGTATCTGCGGAGCCATAAATATGCATATATGAAACCTGGCTAGTCCCTTAAGGACACAAGAACAAGGCTTGGGTTAAACATATAGGTATAACCGACAAACTGAAAACCGGGTAAACTGGATGGATGCTGATATTACTCATAAAACACATAAGTATGCACATGAAAAATTTTATGCTAATTCTCAGAACTAACATGCATAACACTGGAATTTTGAACTAAACAGTAGTGAGTAGAATAAGATATTTCTTTTACGCCAGAACAGTGAAGTGAGGGAAAGGTAAATGAAACTACTTTTCACAACATTGTATCCATTTCAAAGACATCTAGTTTGTATGCCAAGAAATCTTATGCACACTTCTCTTTAGTTGTGTTTTGGTGATATCCGTCCGTTTTATGCACTTGCTGTTACATCGTCATTTTTATTTTCTTGATTATTTCTTGCAATGATCTAATATACACAGATATTAACTAAATAATAAAATGTTTAACTCATTGTGATTTTGAAACTGGAGCTGCATCTGAACAACTATTTTACTGGGGACTTACTAAAATCATGATAAACTAAGAATAAACGTTCCCTAAGATTACAAAATCACGTGGATGCGTCATTACTCCCACGTGAAAGTGAGTGTCTTGAAGAATTTTCCTATGATGTTCTATATGTTGACATTAAGCGTGCGTTGAATAAACTGAGGTGAACTTATGACTACTTCTATTAAATAATATTGCACAACTGGTGATGTGAATTTACATTTCATTCAATCCACACACACACCTACTTTACAGCTGCGACTTGCATTGTACTATATGCTGGATTGCATAATGTATTTACCTATGTATTTATGTCAGATCCATTTTATATACCATACTTTAATACTGTTATTATGATAGTGGTTATTTATGCCGCGGCATGAATGAGCCATTTCTTCGCGTTTCACCAAGTGCCCCAACAAACCATACTACCTATTTACCATATCCTTCAACATCAATTTTATGTGAAGAGATACTTCGTCTTTCCCTATTTTCCACCAAACCACTTCTTTCTCCACCAAAAAGTTTGCAACAACTGAACTCAAACAGTGTAGTTTTGTATAGCTGCTTGTGTTCACTGGTTCTGCGCTGCGCTTTCCTACCTCAGAGAAAAACTAGGCGAACACGAAACGATAAAAAAGGATATATAAACCTAGATACAGTTAGTTGTATCTTCAAAAAATTCTTATGTGACGTCTGAAAATATTCACTCCGCACAAACGCTTTTCTTTTCTCACCCTCTCGATTGAAGGAGAAGAAGTTGAGATGGGAAGAAGGAATAAAATAATATAGTAAATGTGTAGGGCTTCAAGATTAGCTGGGTGGAGAGCAAAAGAATAAATGATATCATATTATATTTATATCAAGAAGAACAAACTGAACAGAAAGAAAAGTTATATACTTCGTTCTTCCTTTTTGAAGAAGACGACAAGATGTGAAAAAATGTCATTGAGGTATGGTATATTGACACTTGAAATAAGGAACGGGGCTGGGAAAAGGGGAAAAAGTGAGCGCGAGAGACGTGACAAATGTCTAATTTTTTCACACTTAAGAAAAAAGATAGAAAAATAATACTGTTCAATTGGTTTGGTTACATATTGGTTCTGTGTAGTTGTGATATGATATGAGATACAGCCACACTGAAGGATGATACTGATAACATTTTATTGTAAAGCTGATAGTTAATATACAACAACAGATAATGATAATGGGAAATAATAAGGACTTTTTATGTAATAGTGGATATTATATACCAGGCTGTAAAGATAGTGGGAAAATATTTTGAAACGGAAAGTGGCCTTCTAAACTAGATGACGAACAAATAACTTGTTTTTTTCTTCAAGAACAAGAAAAAATATCTTTTTGGAGAAAAGAACCTTATATTAAGCAAGGTAATAAAATACTACGTTTTGTGTAAAAAAGAGACAGTGTAAGAAGGCTAGGGTAATAATACCATTGAGTCAAGGAAGCGAAGACAAGGAAAATGTAAAGATAAATCCTCTCTCAGAGACTGTTTTATATTAACATTCGCATAAGATCGGCTAACTAAAATAAAAAATATGTCCCAGACAAGGACGAACACTGCGACAAAAAAATGTGACTGAACTTGGCCTGTGTGGGTTGCTCACTCTCTCATACTGTCGTCTATTTTTCTACTCGATTCTTTGGATATTTTTACAAAAAAGTAGACATTCAGGTGAAGCAAAAGCTTCAATTTGACTAACATGAAAAGTAACTTGCAGTTTTGAACAAGTTACTAGAAAAGCCTCACAACTTTTTTGTTTTTAGTGCTTCGATCTACCTTGTGTTCATATAGGTATATTACATATATATTTTGATACCTTTTTATTTTTTACGTAAAAGGAAGAAATGAAAGGATGAAAAAAGAAGTGAAGTAATATTCATCAGGGGAGTTATAATGTTAGCAGCGTCTCAGCTGGAGCTCACGACTTTTGTCATAGCCATAGCTTTATCGACGCCTTCATTTCTCTTCGTTGCATACCATCATCACCAAGATTGTCGTCTGGTCCCTGTTGCTGGCAGTTTTGGGGCACTTTGTAGAGTCAAATAAGGTATATTTTTTGAGAAAATAGAGAGATAGATGGATACAGCTGAACAGTGGAAATTTGATGAAAAGATACGATATGGCCGTCGTATGCACCGTTTTATTCTGACTGCTACCAAAAAGCAGCAAGTAAACCTGCACTGGTACTGCACTGCTCATTCCTCTTTTTGTTGAGGGTGAGTAGGCTAGAGGCATTATGATGACAATGATGAGACGATAAAACAATGTGGTTCCTTGTTTTTAAAACAAATTTCCAAGTGAGGACTTAGACTTAGCTGCATTGGTATATTTACAAAGAAGAATAGATGATGGTATGACGAGACAGAAAGTAAATATAAAAATAATTCTGCTGCAGACTGCGTAGATGAGAAACTCGGTGACGAGAATTTCATCAAGAGAAATAAAATGATAACGTCATTGCACAGTATGATTGTAACCGAGAGGATGATGCTAACTCTTTTATTTTTTCCTTGTCCCGGTTGTTTCCTTCAAGCCACGTTTTTTTGTATATGAACAAAACGGGAATAAGGGAGATTCATGACCAACTGTGGCGATGATGATAGCCGTCGTAAGGATTTTAGATGACACTTAGCAGTGAGGAAAAAATGTGGGTATTTTATATTCTAGAGCGGTGTAGTAGCAAAGCTGTAATGTTTGTCGTCTCATCACCAAAGCAGGAAGATGCAGACGTAATAATCGTAGTAATGTTGATAGTAAGAGCTCGGTTTTTCGTACAACTCGTCGCGTCGCTGGATCTGTATTATTTACCATTGAATTTCTTTCACTCTTTTGGTAAGGATCAGTAGCAGTACAGCACAAATATGCTAACCAGGCCTATTTAACTACTCTTCCATCTCTTTTACATGTATGTAATATGATGAATAAAAATTGTCTCATATAAGCAATTTGGGTATAAACACGGGAAAAAGTATTCGGTTGATGCCCTTATATTTTAAGATACAAAATTATTTATCAGCAAATAAGGGTCTACAGTAAGCTAAAAAAGAAGACATGGATGACTCGTTGGTTAGTAAAATAGGAAAAAGTATAACATTTTACTATTCTTGCTTATTTATTCAATCTTATCTTTAGTGTGGATCTTTTGTCGCACTATTGTTGTCTGCTCTGCTAAACAATGAATGTAATGGAAAAGGCATCATTTTTATTTTTGCTAGATATGATATGAAATGCAAATAGAAATTGCGTTCTCCATACAGACATAACTACTATTATTAGTACCAAAACACATTACGCACTCTCGTATTACATTTTTTTGTACAAAATATCGCTAAGAGTGGACATACTTGATGAAAAGAATATGCAAAGTAAACTCAAGTCTGTTGTCTGTATAAAGTGCACAGAAAGAACTTTTTTGATCCTACAAACTTGTGCTTTTAGGCAAGACCAAGTTTGTGGAAAATACCCTCGCGACTCTTTTTTTGAGCTGAAGATGTTTTACTATTTATAATTTTCTGGTCATTATGCATATGTGTAATAGAAATACCTCTGCGTTTAAACCTCTAAAGTGTGCATGTAGCATATACATATATACCATATATCTATTATCCTATGGTCATACGTTACCAAAAAAATGTTTTGATATTTTGAGAGATGAGACTATTCATACGACTCACTCCTTCTCTCTCTAGCTTGCTACCTACCACCACACTTTGTTGAGGCTCATACTCTGCTTTTCTTTCTGTTGTGTGAATAATAGGGCAAATAAACAAGAAGGCAAACAAGCTAGATCTTTTTCTCTCCTGAAATGGTAAATGTTCGTTGCTTTTTTTGAGGATTATGATAAGTAAGCCGAGAAGAGATAGGCATCAGCTGGGTCCGATGAAGGAAAGAAAAAGGCTCATTCCGAGCAACTCCACTCACAAAATAGCTCTCTTCTTCTTTAAACGTACATTTTTATTCTTCTCTTTACTGGCCTCTGTGGCAGTAATAATAATGTTTTCAGAGAGTCGTAGTAATAATATGCATTCCAAAATGAATGGATTTGCTTGTTTGTTGCATGATGAAGGTTCTCCTGCATAATGTGCACGGTCTCCTTGCATGTGGCTCTCGGCTACTTACCTACTACCATGCCATGCCACCATCACCAGCTATTATTGTTGTGCCTGTTCTCTTCAAAATGATAAAACGAGATTTACTTTTGTTCAGTTCAGTTTGCTGGACGAGACTTGGGAAACTAGACTGGGGATGAATATTTCATTCTTAATATGTTTATGTTGTTTGGAGAAAATAGGAGCAAGGGTAATTGAAAAGTGTCGTTTCTAGAAATGGGATCATGTCAAGTACAATATTATACGTATAAACTTCCTTAACCAGATAGCCCATGCCAGGCAGGCGCATATTTTATAATAATCATGCCAGGCACTAGAGCTACAGGGAGGATTAAGTTTACTATTTCAAGTTTTTTGGGGGAGGATTATGTTGCATCGTAGCAGTTAACTTATAATATACCAAGAAGAGATACGTTACACAATCATTACAGGAAGTGTACACCACACACCACTGTATAAGAAGGTGAATCATCGTCATCAAAATCACAATCAACTTTGTATCATAACGTAATGTGATAGTTTGTAAGGAAGTTTACAATGTTTGATGTTTTCATGATTCAAAAGGATTATATTTTGTATGGTTTAGTGAACTTTAACGAACTAAGAATGAATCAAACACAGGAGGCTTGTTACTGTTGGTAAATAAATATTAAAATGAACAACGATCATGCAGCTGGGTCGTTCGGTAGCAGTGAAGCCGCCATATATTCCGTATTATAATTGCCAGAGAAGGATAACTAGCGCCCTGTTAGATTTGAGATTACAGACAGAACAGAAAGTATAACCGTTTCCAAACAGCAAATATTAATCATCAAAACTGAGCGAGCAACCGGTGAAAAAGCAATGCGCACAAATGGTTTTATGTAGAAAGATGACGATAACGAAGAAGATGGGGCTTTAGCACTTAAATAAGTAAGCCAGTGGTACATAACGTAGTGTGAACCTTTGAAATAGTTTACCCCTTTTGTTTGTGTTTCATTTCCTAAGAAGGTGTTTACGGTACAAACTATTGCAACACAGTAAATGCATCATTTTAATGAATCTGCCGGGTTGTGTGTTGTGTCCATCCACTAATCCAGCTAGACCTATTCATCCATCCGTCCATCTCTTTTTCACCTTTAATTAACTCCACTCCGCCCAGCTTGCTTCCTTCACTTAATTGAAATTTAATCTTTTATCTTTCATTTTACATTTTTTCATTTACTCTTTTCTTCGGCGAGCTTTTGTACTCATGTCAATACAATAACTCATAATTTCAAATGCTCATTATTATTTTTACTTTTCGCAATGCTATACAGTGTACACACATAAATATATACAGTTCACTTCACACTAATACAATTTTATCTGAGGAAAAAGTTAGGATAATAAAAGTTTGTTACAGAGACTCAGAAATTAAAAAAGTATTTATGTATTTTTTTGTTTTGTCTACAGGTACCAGAATATGAAGTTCCAAGAGATGACCTATTTTCCTCAACAGCATCGCCAGCAACCAGAGATCCTATACTCACCGACTAGGCTTACCCAACACAAACAAAGTACAACCAAAACTCTGATGTAAATTATCAGTGCGAACAAAGAGAAAAAATCCGTGTAATACATATATACTTCACACAAGACATACCTAAATGTATCTTCCATAAATATACCATGCACACACGTTTATGGAAGTAAGCAAACTCATTCATTGTAGATACGTGCCACTAGGCAAATAATAGAGAACAAATACTCATATTCAACTGGAATGTACTCATGCCGCCGTACGAATTCACAACAGCAACAAAGACTACTCTTTGCGCATACTAATACATAAAAGTAGTATTATTACCAGTACCACTACACAAGCGAAAGAGATTCAAAGGAGAAAGCAAACCGACTGACTCCATTTTACTTTTTTCTAGATCAAAAGAAAAAAAAGAAATGTTCTTCTGATGTTTGTAATGATGATTATGAGAGATGAATGAAAAGGAAATGTGTATATAATGTTTTCAATCATGTGTAAAGTACATATTATGGATGTACGCATTATGCATACATTCATGCTTGAAAAAATAGTATTATTGGTTGGGCAAAAATAAATGAGAAAAAATATACAGTAGTGTGCTAATTCACTGCATTTATATTCAACCAGGCATTATATCATCATCATACATTTATGTCGAGGCTTAATACGAGTTATTTTTGGTAGGTGGTTCGTCCCTGCACAAGCAAACTTATTTCAAAACACTTACTCCAGATTTTCTAGATCCACATAGATTTTGCCAACTTATTCTGGCTCTGTCTCTCTCTTCAGGATATCAAATCATCATCTTTTCCACGTGGTGGTGTTTACCAACATCAGTAATGTACAACGCAACCTGCTATCGTGCAAAATGATATTTATTTGTGCAATACAAAGTTATCAAAACAAGAAAGAAAAAGCTTTTACCACAAAATAACCCAGTAAACAAACAGAGAAGAGTAAAACATACTATCCAATATTTATACAACGTAACATCATCAGAGAGAAAACCAGATAGAACTAAAAACCTTTCTGAGGTTTGCCACGATTCATTATTACATGTCATGTTGTGTGTTGTGCAATAATAAATAATAATGTTAGGACCTAATATTTTTCTTCCATGTTGCATATTTTGTGTGCTCGTCATCGTCATCCTCTCACTGTATGAAACATGTTCAAGTTTATTAAGATGAGAGAAAAGATGAAAGGCCAAGGGAAGCTGTTGAGAGAGAAAAAGGTCATGTTGTGTTGTGCAAAAAGCGAAAAGAAAATGCTATTATTTTTTCTCAGTGTCCTTCATAGTTTAGCACACAATACTTACTGACTGTTTAGGAAAACAACACGAATGTGTGAGCGTGTATTTTATACTTGTACAAGAATGAGCACAAAAAAGCACTGAACCGAGTTGGTGAGTCGAGTGAGCATTTTATATTATCCATCATATCAAACATTCGTGTTGGTTAGACGCGTTGATAGGTTTGATGCTCAGAGCGTTGTTACATGGCAAGGCCAAGATAAATCAGTAATCTTATTATGATGTGGCTTCTCTTTCTCTTGCATTTACTATTCATGTTACAACGCTGGGTAACAACAAAAATATTTTAGTATGTACATTACAAACACCTATTATAGTACTAAACTACACAGTTTCTAGTGGTATTACTACTACTAACTACAAAATATTTATTCGCATATATGTCAGCATCACACATTTTATCAGTAAAGCAAGTTAAGTTGTAGTGATACTATGTTTACCGTATTATATCAGATATAAAATATGTAGATGAGTACTAATATTTCCTATTTTATACAACTAAATGTAGGATTAAATGGATGAACAATATAACACATCCTTTTTGAGAAGAAAAAGAGAAAATATTATCGTCATGCTGTGTCCTTCACTTTTTTTGCTTCACGTATCACGATTATCGTCATCACTAACCAGAACCATCATAGCACTTCTTTACATAACTACTATATGCACCTTGTAGAATATCAGAGCTGAATCAGATCTGGGGCTTTTCTTTTTTTGCAAGGAAAAAAGGATGAAAAGGCAAGAACCATTGTAGAATACGAAAGTAGCCAAGAATAACAAAGGACGACGAGAGAAAAAATGAGGAGAAAAGGCAAAACTGAGAAAAAAGGGAAAGAATGAAGGTAGAGTTATAAAGTAAATGGGAAAAGAGAGAAAAGAAAAATTGCTTAAGAAATACTCATGCTTCATTCATGCATCTTTTATTTTTACGGACAACTTGTTATTGCCATAAACAGATCTCCTTGAGTCTGACTGACTGAACTAAAACGCAAATATATTTATATTACTACACCTACATTTATAATACTTATACTATGCTACAACTATATATGATTCTCTTCCTTAATACTAACTATTTACACGAAGGACATATTTGTTCTATTATTATGACACATGTTAAGTGCAGCAAAATGGAACAAAAATATTAAATTTGCACACTCAAAATCTGTTTTTCATTCTGTTTCTTTAATTACAGAAAATTATTTGTTTAAGAGTTCAGTATAATAGTTTAAAGCATGTTTCAGTTGTGGACAATTTTGAATTCTGATTCTATTCCGATTCTACGACCATTTTTGTTACAGATTTGTTACATGATATTCTCGGTTAGGTGTATGCAGCTTTATGTAGCAGTTTTAGATTTTGACAGTTTACAAATTAGTTTCATGTATTTGCTAGCAGCGAAACTGTGTCATTATAAGAACAATGTGTGTTAGTATGGTATACTGACGAAGGCAATTTTTCATTACACAATTCTCTGAAATCTATTAAGGTATTCACTGTTTGTATACTTTGTACTATACTTGCAAAAAAATTATTAAAACTTAAAGTCAACCTTGGAATATAAATATTCGCGGAAGAAATGTGATAAGGTAACATAATTATTTGGGCGTGTAAACTGAATCGCAAGAAAATAAGCGTTTTACCAGGTAACCTTTTCTACTGCGCTGGGAAAATGTGTATATGTGACACATTGATGTGTATTCAATCATGCAAAATACAACGAAGCTATGTATTTAATTTTTTGATATCATTTCATTGTAGATGTAAGTTTGTATTTTAATATAGGTTAATTTCTACAAGACTTGATCGGGAATATGCATATTGTGTACATAATGCGCGATACGTAATTTAAAGAATGAAAAAATAATGTTCTAAGCATGAGAAGATTTATTGATATTTCGAACTCAAAGAGTACCAAAAAATTGTGAATATTTGTTCGTGGATGTTTCCTGAGCTTGGCGAAATTAATAACTAAACAATGATAATTGTTCTCTTTGTAATAAAAGAAGTAAATGTAAATCAGAGCATTATTGAAAGTGTAAAAATATTCTAACTATTGTAACATTTTCCCCACAAATACGTAATATTACAATTTAAGCATCATAATCATTAATCATTAACGTAATCATACTTTTGTTTCTTGATACAATTAATTGTTACGATTTCAGGTTACGTTTATCAACTCGCTCGCTAATTCAAGAATTTATACATTACATTGTCAATAGTCTAAATATAATTTACATATAATATATATTGATAATTTTAAGATAAAGGAAATTAATAAAAACTATAAAATCACAGAATTTGTGTACATCATAAACAAAATTGGTTTGTTGTTATTTTAAACATTTTAATTTCAACATACAGCTTTTTTTATTGTAGCTTTCTCTAAACAGAAACGTTGGTTCCCCCACGAGCTGGAATGCTTTGAAGATAAGTAAAATATGTACAGTAAACTATGATTTTGTCGAGAAACATTTTTAAATCGAAGTACACTTGTTTCTAAAAGTGCTACGAACTTACTCATTTAACACAAAAAAAATCTGTAAACATCCCAGCCAGGCTAGACACATTTTGACTAATTTCCAGTCAATTCACAACAATAATACCTACATTACCAACTGAAAGTTGTTGAGTTGCTGCCTTTTTCACAGAAAAAACTAGTTACCTCTCTGCTCCATGATGTCGGGTTCATTTTGCTGTTACATAAAATCCATTCAATTACACACACAAACTCAAGCTAAGCAAAAAGCAAAGCAGACACCAGAGTTGCCTTCATAAACTCTAAAGTCTTCCTAGTCGGTTGTGTATGGGTTTAGTTTAGTTTAGAAGCATTCATTTTACTTTTTTCATTGAAGTTGCTGCTCTTCTCCCCGTCGTCGACTCGACTAAAAACTCAGCTTCAGCTCACAGTACTCACACGTAAGTTTGGTACGGACGAATGGATGAATGCACGCACATTACATTCATGGAAATGGCCCCAGGGCTTGAAAGAGATTCATCAGAGAAGAATGAAGGATATCAATAGAAAAGCACCCAGTAAGTCTGGAGTCTGGATGAAGTTTCTTCACAACAAAAACTTTCATGATTGCATTGCATAAACTGTATGCTTATATGATCTGTAAATACCTTCGTTATAGTGTATACATTTTTATATGTGTGTATAAACTTTAGGTACAAAACAAAACGTATATAAATACCTAATATTTTAGTGAGATCTCTATAAAGCAAAAAAGCTGGAACTGGAGCAAGACAGATAACGTATAACAAAATAACCTACGAAGACACTTTTTTGTATAATAGATACTTTACATCAACAGTAAAAGAGCAGCCCTTAAGGCCTTCCTTGCCTTGTTGTTGGTAGAATTGTGAGTAATGATAGTGCAGCCAGTCAAACTACCGTAGATTATATTTACGTAACAACAAAGAATGTGATCCTTTTTTGATTTTCTGTGTGTTATCTTATGTACCTGTCTCTATGTCTGCTTTATCTCTCCATAATAATATCAAGTTTCCCTTAAAGAAAATAACAAACAACAGTAATAACAAAAAGCGAATGCTCAACAAAGAATGCGTCTATTGTATAGGTAAATAATATTCATTGCTGGAAATAATCACCAGTTTCTATCCTTCATGATAATTTTGACACAAATTCTTGGGAATTCTTTCTCAGGGAAAAATAGATTACACTTTGATGTTTTACTGCTTTCCTGACAAATATATTACAGAATGAGACTGACTGTGAGTGAGCCAATATTTTCCTATTCGTTCGTTTTCTTTCATTAAGGTTGTTTTTCATTTATTTGACTCGCTTATTTATCCATTTCCAAGACCCAATCTCATCCTCATGGTTAATACGCGACAGCGACAATACACGATTCTTACTAAATGGCTTCCAATATCAATCCCGAATAGAAACCATACCGTGACGCTGCTCTCATCAATTATACCAAAAACTTCCACTCATTTTTCGTTCGTTTTGTATTACCAACAACCCGTACAAATCTAGGAATCGTACTTTATACTTTTTATAAATAAGCTGGAATCGAGTCTCATTTCATACGAATTTGTAATAAACTTGATATCATTTGCTTTCTGATATACATATGTACATATACCTGCCCGAGATTTCAGTTAAATCAAATTTCCAGAATCAGCTAGTCAACTTCTCATTGACAGACGCATGCTTAAAAAAACTCGTGCATATTATTTTGCGTAACGCATTCCCACTCTGTTGAACGTGCAAGCATAAAAATCATAGACAAATATTGCGATTGAGGGTTTATTGGTCCAACTTACAAATCTTCACTAAAGAAGCTTACACTTTCATATCTATCTTGTGTTTGCAATGCCAAATTTTGGAATATCTCATGCAACTCAAATATTTATGATAATAATGAAGCCATCACTATGAAAATGCTTACTGTATGTGCATGTGTATGTTTTTAGATATAATAGAAGCTGTAATTTTAATAATAGTTAGATTCATGAATGCGCTATATGCTACCCAAGAAAGCAAAGCAACAAAAGGCTTTATTTTCTTATGTGAAAAATAATCCATAAATATTGGCAACCAAGCAGCAAAGGCGGCGTTCAGTTTCGGGCTGAAAAGAGACTTAGCCTACACAACAGTAAAGCTGAATGATGATATTTCAAGTGAACTGTCGTCTCAGCACACATCACCACAACGAACAAGTGATGCAATAAGAAGGGATGCAATATCCGCAGAACATGATTGTAACGTAATATCAAACTATTTCGTCTCATCTTCACTTTGCAATTGCCCGCAAAAACCCATCATCACCCAAACTTTGTACAATGTCATGTTTTGAATATATGCTTATAAACCTGTCATAAAAGATGATGGGAATATATATCGTATACATGAGAAGGCTCATCTAGGGATGATGATTACAATGAAGAAAAGGCCGACAAGAATGAGACAAGTTGAAGGAAAAGACGAAGATGAGACGTTTGCTATCTCAAGTGAAACGTGTGGTATTTTCGCAGGAGAGGATAAAACAGCAAAATTTTGTAAACGGTAGGAGAAACTGAAGCGAGATGTAAATGATAAATAAATGAGAATAACCTTTGACCCTGTCATTTAAAAAATGGCTTACAATTTTTCAATGCAATATTATTACCCTTTTCTGTTGGAATCGGTAACAAAGGCCAAGTTAGAAGTTTTAGAAAAATCGGTGAACAGTTCGACTACTACAAATGGGCGGATGGGCAGACGGAGTCTTCTTTCTAAACTATTTTTTGGTGTTCTAAAGAATAAAAACTTTCATCATGGCGTGCAAAACGAAGATATCTGCTCAATATTCCATACACATTGATACACACTTGTCATATATTCCTTTCTACTTTCATGTAAATTTTTCCTGTGAAACATTATACTATTATATATTGTACATACAACGTACATTGTATAAATGTCTACATGTCTACATATACACTTCGCATCTTTTTTGTCGAGGGTGTTATTTTTCACAAAACCGCAAAAAAGTCAATCTTCAGCAGTCAATAACCAAATATTGATATGTTGTACTTACTAAGATAGAAGTTTTTCTCGGTTTATAAAGGCAGAACAAAATGCAAGCAGTTTTATCAAAATATTATTCTTGTGTATGTGGTTTCTAGCATAAAGCATTTTTATCTGAAGTGATTCATATACCAAGCGGAATAAACATACATAAGCAAAAAAACTTTTTTTCTATAGAAGTAGTCACTTTTTTTGTAAACTTTGCCACTAGTGCACTCATGTGAATTTCAAAAAGGAAATTTCATATCCGCTTGAAAAGTATCTTTGCTCTTCTTGCTTACCTTTAAACTTAACACTTGTGGTGTGGTTCTACGATATGTTTGATAAATATTTTAAAGTAAAAAATGGTGGTAATAGAAGCTTATTGGTTTCAATAATAATTTTGTAAAGCCAATACAATTTTACTTTAAATTTTGAGAATATCTAAAATATTGCAAATGTAGACCAAAAAACGTGTAAAACTGCACTTGTCCTTTTTCCCATCAACGTTTTTTTATCATGTAAGTTATAGCAGAGTACTTATTTTTTGTGAAGCCACTCTCTGTGGGAAAAAATAATTTAGTCTTTTATGTACGAAACCTTCTACCAATCTAACTTTTGTGATGATGATGTCTAATACAAATATTTTCTTTAGACATTCAAAGATGAATGAAAAATCATCTTCTTCAAGAAAACGTTCATTGTACGGAAAAGCAAATGAACATATACTTTAGTATTAAATCACCATCATAAGAAAGTTATTTGATATTGCACACGTCTTTTTTATATAAAAAAACTGGAGCATCGTTACTGCAAGCTAAGATGGTTCACCATGAGTATGAGTAATACTCTATTTGAATTTATATTCAAACAGTTAAGTATCCGCAAAATTCATCGCATCACTTACTTTGAAACCATCAACGGAAATCAGGCCATGCCACATCATCATAACCAGGACCACCACTTCTACTACCGCCCCCATCGTGTTGATCATCCATTTAACCATTTTAACATGAAAACTCGTAATAGTATATTGCAGTGATGCGGAAAATTGCACGAAATTACATTATTCAAGAAGATAATATACCGTTTTACTACCCATGCCCTTATACGGCTGGGCATATTGCGAAACAGATGCAGAGGAGCAGGACACACATATTGTATTTTTACTAAAGCATTCATTATAAAAAGAAGACATGAAGGAAGGAAGCTCTAGGATGGATGGGAATGCGCGAGGGGATATTACATCATATTAGATTCAACTACCTAAATATACATAAAACATAGGATGAGTGATAACGGGGAAATTGCAGGAGCTACCTGGCCTGAATAAAATTTCCTTCATTCCGCTACTACATCATCTAGAGAGAATACATAATATTAGAATAATAATAAAATATTCCTTAGCTCACAGGTTATGAGGTAACCAAAGATGAGAGAGACAATCCCTTGTCCCAACTCTCTCTCAGGTCGGGTATATTATCGAAGAAAATTACAATGCAAGCAGAAACCATGAAGGTTTATTCACGATCTCCGCCAAATTATCCACGTTAAAAACTCAAGTTTAACAAAAAAAGCCCCCACAGAGGAGAGAGCAGTAGGGTGAAAGGTACATAGACTATAATAAATATTAGACCATATCCGGTAATCATGTTGCCAAATAGATAAAATAAAAAAAGCATGCATGAAATGAGAAGTAAAACCTCTTGTGCAAAAAAACTACCATATATAAATGCTGCATTTCTTAAATCTATGCATATATTCCAGGTTGTTACGCACTAATGGATCTTTCTTTTCTGAATAAAACCCTTCATGTCAAAAAGTCACGAAGAGGGAAACCCAGGAAGACAAGACAAAGTGGAACGCATGCCGGTATTGAGAAAATAATGGCTTAAGTCAAAATGTGCTTTTCTAGAATAGCAACCGGGAGCCGTGTGTGCCATCAACACCAAAACCAAAACTATCATCCGCCAAACACACTTGCTATGTAGGTATAGACCTTATATAGCCACCGAAACAGCTTCAATTTAACGAAATCGCTGGGAATAAAACATCAACGGGTTAATACTGTTATATGCTATGACTGCAAAAATCATCACGACGATCATCGCTATCACCATCAATATTATATCGTGTTACTTGCATGTATACTAGTGTTCCTTAGTGTCAGTTTTTACGCATACAAAATAGAATACAAGCACACGTTTTAACCCAAGCTTTGTCATTGTAGAATGATTATATTACATAAAATTCACGATGGAAAAACAGGAAAGTAAAAAAAAAACATTATTAAATACAAGCAGTGGAGGAGGTTGGATTGTAGTGCCGTGCCAGTTCCATTCAACCACCATCATATCAGCACATGCCAAAAAAACCTTCCCGAACACTGTATCTGAAAAATTGAAGTGGTTGAAGTTGAAAAAGGACTATGGTCTCTGTCGTTGGTTCATTCGCATGAACTGGTGTGTCGTTGTCCTGCTGCTTGGCTGTATTATATGTTACGTATATGCGCAGTAATAACAATAATGACAAGAGTAATAATAATAATAGTACGACTTGATGATGACGATGTCGACAACCCTGAGAAAAGAGAAAGGCACGATGACTGCTTTTACTTTTCCTGTAAAAAGTAAGGAGAAAATATATGATGTGATATTTGTATATACAATGCACATATGTATGAGTTGAAAATGACTGCCCCATTACAATACATTTTCCCAAGTTTCCCCTTAAGGTTCCATTCAAATCGTTTATATTCACTCCAGCCAAGTCAGCTAGAAACTCATCAGGCTTCTGTGTCTGTCTTATATTTTAGTATGCATTCGTGTGTGCGTGTTATGAACATTTATGCTTCCTCATATTAATTCACGACGCAGCAAAAAAGTATTTAATGCTTGGAACAGAGGAAGAAAGTAAAATGAGTTCACAAGAAATTATACAATATGAATGAATGGAAGTGTAAGGGAATAAAGAAGCAGAGCAGATGCCTTGCTAAATTTTAAGTTAGTCATACTTAGTGACATATTTTAATGCATACACACTAGCACCAAGAGACAAAAAAGGGAAACAGTCATCTGCTTCCTTCCAGAAAACATTCAT
Source organism: Entomobrya multifasciata (assembly GCA_034693345.1). Classification (NCBI taxonomy): domain Eukaryota; kingdom Metazoa; phylum Arthropoda; class Collembola; order Entomobryomorpha; family Entomobryidae; genus Entomobrya; species Entomobrya multifasciata. The sequence continues at coordinate 13,413 of JAQFXM010001045.1, read as the reverse complement.
TCATAAGAAGATACTACAAAAAGGGTTATAATCATTTCATGAGAATGAGACTTTTGCCTCTGTTTTGAAATGAACAAAAAATAATAATATCCAAAGTAGAACAAGAATGTTTTCACTAGCTGCTGGCGACAGAGCTAGTCTGGTGGTCGGTGACGACGTGAGCCTTCTTACCAGAAGTAATGGATAATGGTTATAGAGTACAAACACAAAAAAAGCTAATGCGTAGTTGGTGTAGCCTTTTCTGAAGAGCTCGTAGAAAAAACAGAGAGAAGAGGACATTGGTCGCTTTGGTTGTGGTGGCACTGGCACTGCCAGTAGAGCAGCAGCAACATGATTCCCGTCATTGCAAATTCGAATATTTCTTTCTTATCGTGATGAGTACAGCAAGTATGTATGAGCAGTGCAGACTCATAAAAGTTTTTCAAGTGAACAGCATGAGTTTTTGTGATGGTTTCGAAACTAGCTTATTCCTTTGCCAAAGCATATCTATTTCGCTCTGACGATGATGATCATTATCAAGATGAGTATAGTGAAAGTATAGATATCAGAGAGCTGGAACAGACTGCAAGCAGAAGAGGGAAAAGATGTTGATGAGAAAGAAGACTGGAGAGAAGGCGATGACTTGACTTCGTGCCGAACTTTACAGACTACATATTATAGTTCTTCTATATGGTTAATGATACTACTAATAATAATCCTCATACGAGTAAAAACTCCAGTGAACTTATATCGCTAGCAATCATGAACAAACGAGCACTGCGTTGCGTACACACAATGTGATATGAGTAATGTTTTACGCAGGAAATATATAAAATGAGAAATTTACACCAGATCGTGCACGCTCTACCAGATCGTCAAACCACCACCATACCACCACGACGGCCACATACAGGCTTGACGAATAAGAACGGTATCGTTGCCACCACCGCTTTCTCTTGCCACATGGCTAGCGGTACTAAATAGTAGATTGCTGGTTGTGGCCAAAAAATGTGTATCGAACATCAGACGAAGAAACTATTTAGGTAGCTTACTGTTATGTGATGGTAGGTAGTATGTACTGTGATGTTTTGCAAGTTGCGAAGGTATGTACTACAGTATGAACCATTTCGTACGTAAATAATTTATATGAATGTAAGTTAAGATCTTTCAAAATCTTGCACATTCATCTTGATCATGATGAGGAGAGGAGAAAAATGAGTTGACTTGATGATGATTACGATGGTGAGTTTGCAAGAAAGAAAATGGAACTACGGCTATGCGAATCACTAATTCTACTTTACTTCTTTATGTTGTGGTTGACTTTTGGTTTTGATCAAAAACTTTTCAAATCCATAGTGTGTACGTACGATACGATACGATAGCATGAATTTCATACGTGCTTTTGTATCATCACTTTTGAAAGGGTAGGATGAAAGGTTCTAAAAGTGGTTCTTTTCTTTATTCAAATTTTTATAGGATTTCTGATTTTCATATTATTGCATTGTTTAATATTTGACTGAGCACACACTATGTACAACAATTCTTTATTAATACTATCTTCCGTATAGTACTACTCAGTCTTCTTTTCTTGAATGGCAATGAGCCCATGAATGAATAAGACCCATAAGATAGCAATGTAACGAAATATATCAAACAAGCTTTGCATTGAAATGCCACATTATGGAAGTGTTATTTCGCTTTTTGCGTGAAAAACTACAGTAGCTCTACTTAGCTGAGTAAGAGAGAAATTGTGGAAAAGAGAAGAAAGAGAAAGACGAAAGAAAAGGAACAAAAAAACTAAACCAAATAGTGAAGCCGAAACTCTCCTTCACAATTCGTTTTTCACATCTTTCAGAACTCTATACTTTATAGCACACCACAACGTACCACCCGAAAATACAATGGTGAAAGCACTTTTTTAAAATCAGGGGTTTCCCTGCCATGCCATCCTATTACTCGACTAGAACAGGACTATTTAAGTATGCGTGTGATTCTGGTTTGGTTGGAGGAACAACTCGCGCTGTTCTCGAATAGTAGTAAAAAGTACTTTACTACTTGTTTTAGCGTGCTCATGGTTTCTGGCTGACAGCGCTAGGTTTGGCATCATTTCAGCAGATTTTTTGGCCTATTTTCCTTTGACTATTATTATCATGATCACATATCATCATAGATGTAGATACAACAACGGGTAAGAGATGAATATGTATACCGACACGGTTAGGACAACGGAAAACTATATTATTTCAGAGTTACACAGACCGCACTATAAAACATCACCATCTAGTTTCCGTACTTCTTGTCTTTTGGGTTTTTACTTTTATACAGCATGCCACTAAGCTTCTTTATCATATCAGAAACATGAGTTGGGTACAGGATCAGAGTACATTGAAAATAAATAATATATCGCTTTCACATGGAAAACTATTCAGACTACTTACATATCTTATGTATGTATGTAACGAAGTTGGAAGCTTGTTTTAAATCGAATTTCTATTACTATTTTATGCAAAAGTACAGAATTTTTCTTCTTCAAACGTATGAAAATAAAATAGGTTTACGTGGGTGTATTACAAACACTATTTTTTCACTACTAGTTGTTGTACCTGTACCGTTATCATTATTATAAAACACATTATTTCGTTATTACATTACATATAGGCTTTTCTCATGATTTTAAATACTTTCTTCGCTCTTTATTTTGATACAAAATGGATTCCGGGAAACATACTATCCATTAAAGTATAAAATAAATGATCAGATAGGATAATATAATGTCTTTTTACCTGGCATAATGGAGTTACATGTTACATTGGTTTTCAAAAGAAAATTTAAAATATATCTTTTGGAAGTTTAAAAAGATTATCAAACCTCTTTCCTTCCGCAAAGGTTCCTGATCGTATCATACCATTAAGTCAGTTCACAAAAGAGGTTATAGTTGAAAAGGAGTATGCATATACCAGAAGCCAATAAACTAAAATACATTAGAAGAATACACTTACTTGTGTGAGAGCTCTTGAAAAAAAGAATTATCATTATTTGTAACATAACTTGTGTAAAAGATGTATTTACGGAACAGGGCTTCTTCCTGTTTGTATGCTTTGAAAAGTTTTTGGCAAAGTAAGTGGAATAGTATGAGGTAAAAGGCAAAAGCAACTTCCTTACTTTGCTACCATAATCAATTTTTAAGAACCCTGTTATTTTGGCATAATGGTCGAATGATGATTGAAGAACTACTTCTTGGAAAGAGTTGCGGAGACATGGCATAAAAAAGACTACCTAAAACTTATACACTGACTTTTCTTCGTACTGTCTATTAGTGCCAGTCTTCTATACTTCCATTGCTTATCGCTGTCACCATTCCTTACTTTGTCCATATGCTTGCATTCTTTAGTGGCTGTACATCATGGAAAATGGAGTTTACCTCATGCTGAGCACTTTTCCTTTGATTTCCTTTCCTGTTGGCTTTATACACTTGCATCCTTTTCTTAAAAAGACTTTCTCTTGGCAATGACATTGACTTTCATTTTCATTCTCATCCACGGTAAAACGCTTGATATTCAAAGCCACAAAGATAATCTCACTGTACGTGAACCAACAACCAACAATGCAGTACAACAAAGATAGCTTATTCGTGTACAACAGAAAAAGTAATGAATTTTAAGTGCATCGGCAGTAGAAGTGGCCAAAGATGTACAAAATTACAAGGTTTTCGTAATTTGGTGTAGTAGCATTCTTGTCTGTCCCCATCCAGTTGAACCAAAGGAATACTGATTAGAGCCAGCGAAGAACCAGAGCCAAGAAAATAAACTTTCAAACTGTACAAAGTTTATGCAAGTACCAGTCTACCAGTCCGTTCTCTCACACTGTGCGGTATCCATTATCCATTTTTTATTATTATTTGGATAACGCAAGCCGTACCACATTGTGCGTTCTTCAGTGCGTAATAATGTAAATACACATACTCTTTTCGTTTTCATAAATTATTTGCGTCGTTGTTAGTTCCTTCTTCTTTTTCCCTTTCTCATTACAAGAGTTCAACTATATTGCTGCTTAGTTTCTGCTTTTTTTTTTTTACCTTACTGTACATGGCATATTGTACTGGTGAGATGCATTCCAAATTCCAAAGTAAAGTAACCAACTGCTTTACAACTTTTTTCTTTCTTTGTGCGCTACTGTTGCAAGTAGTGAATATCTTTCTTGCCGTATCATGAGTACTCCTACGCTTTCATAATTTTTCCAGTTACTGAGTGCTAGAAAAAAGTCACATTGTGTTAACAACTTACTCTATCTTACGACGAAGCTCAAGGTCTCAAGACTAATGTAAAATTCGAAAGCTTAGGGAAAGAGATTGCGTTTATAACAGTGTGGCTTTTATTCAGCAAGCATATTTGTATGAGTGTAAGATGTAGGGATGGTTTTACAAACGGAGGAGTACTAAAGTCTAGACCGTAGAAATCAAATAAGAGCCGAAATGCTTCTCAGATTTCTCCTTTTGTCTGAATAGTCTTTTCATTCATTTATATTGCATATGGCTTGAAATCTTATGAATTTTGCTCTTTGCTTAAAAGTAAGGTTCGTTTACTAAAGTTGTGCACTCACTCTCATGGAATAAGAGTATTTAGTTGCTGCCGCTAGCTTGAAACTCTGTTTTGACTGAGAACAGCTTTGGCCAATTGTTACATCATCATCATCATTCTTGGTTTCTAGCAAAAGGTAAACCCACATTTGTGTGTTTTCTACGGATAGCCTGTATGAAAAGGGATTTTCCTTCTGTTGCTGCTGTCTGTACATTTTATATTACCTCGGGGAAGGCTGAAGTATTACAAAATGTACAAGTAGAGAAAACTTAAAAAGAAAACCTGGAAGAAAGGCTATTTCTATTTTCAAACAAGGAAATCAAGTCATTCTGGAGCAAAATACTATATACATTATAGTTGGATGTACATATCAAGATAGCAGACGTACGCAGTAGACTAGACAAGAGCATTGTTACGTGTAACACCACCCCCAGCGAAGAAACTTTATGCATGTATCTATGCTTTGGCTTTTTCGTTACCGTAAAAACTTCAACTTTTCCACAAAAGGTTTGTGAGAGCTCCTTTGTTATATTCATGATATCGTAATCTAAGATGCGTTTCCCCGTTAATTAATCCATTATTTATTAACAAGCCATTAGCCTCCCACCCAGTGCATGTTCTTCTTTGCTGTCGCCGCAGTCCTAAAGACCTTTGCTGCTCTTTGCGATAACGGAAGGCAAACATGTACTGTGGACATTTGGTCTGCCACAAAATGCAATGCTGCGTGTACATTCCTAGTGTTAGTTTGAATGAAGGACGATGAAAATCATGATGATTTCAAAAAGGCGGAATAGTAGTCAGAAAAAAGTGCGTCCGGTAAGGTTTGTCATGAAATTTTCATGAGACAACTTCTTTGTTTGGTGTGCCTTGTCTTGGTACGATGAAAGAATGGTTATTATAAATGCTTTGCCGAAGTCTATGATTATTACATTGAAATATATTTTCGTATTTTCTTCTCTGTAGACCATTCCATGATCTACGTATTCAAGTTGTGCATAAGCTTGTTTGTTGTTACATTAGAGGAGAAGCTAGATCTTTTCCACTTCGATAACTTTATTTGACCGAGCCTTCTCAGTTAGTGAATTTATGTGTACATAATTCAGTAATCTGTTGTTACAAAATAATAACTCCTAAATTAAATATTATGTCCAGAGAAATCCTTAGAGAGACAGTGAAAGTTACAAAATTGTTAATACATTTTTTTCAAATGCTTAGGACATTTGAGCCCAAAAAACCGACTCTTCACCATGTCATGCTTACAAATAAATTCATAATGGAATACACACAAACTTCATGCTACATCAGATTTTTTCAGTTTTCCTTCAAATCTTATTTTATTTCACTCAAGTGGAATGCTCAGATGAGCAGAGAAAGGAGATGAGAGGTACATAAGAGAACAAGCAAAAGCGTCAAATTTCTTTCCTCAAGCGGTATTCCCTGCTGGGTTGAAATTCACTAACTTTCCTATAAGGCTCTTCAACACAGGAACACAAAATCACAAAAACCCAAAAATGTATACACGCATTTTGAGCTTTAATACCCCATATCTCGTATAACTCCAAATGTAGTTATACATATAAAAGATAATAATAACTTTAGAGGATAACTTGTGGAATACACAAGGTTTTACACTATTTTTGGTACATCACTGTGAGCCAGTGGTAGTGGTGATAGAAGAGGTAAGAGGTAGCCTAACAGTAGGGAGCTAGCAATCAAAGAAAAAATGCCGAAGAGGCTCAACTCAACAGCGCATGCAGTGATATTACTCACTTTGTATATCCTACTAATACCACTTACACACCACTTCTACTAACCAAACCATATTTATACACATATATCAAAGTACGAACATACTTTCACCAGTACTATATAATATGTACTGGTAATACTTACTACAACAAGGGCATCAGCAACCAACCACCTCCACATACTTGTGAGAGCATCTCGCTCTCTATCTTGAATTTCCGGAAAAGATGAGCTTTCTTTCTTATTTCTTCGAGCGATTTTATCCTTCTTCCACTTCTCTCACTCCAACTCTTTCTCCTTCGAACACCAGCACCAAGCAAGCATCAAGGTAAGGTGAAATCGGAATGTTCGCTTCGTTTGGTTTCTGGTTCTTTTCTTACTTATCGGAGCATGTATGTATGCCTTGTATTATGCCCACAAAACATTTATAAAAAGACACGTCCTTTTGGGTATTATGATGGTGGCAATAACTACCTCGAAGGTGATTGTGGTGATAGTATAGTACCAAAAGAAAAATACCAGTTTCATTCATCATTCTTTTGCGTTTCTCTTCGCAAAGACCACAGAAAACGGTCTAAAGTGTTTTATAAGGTTCCTCCTTCGAAATATTATCTTCGCAAAAGACCGTCGCAGTGAAGGCATTTGCGCCTTCATCACATCACTAGTGATTCAATTCAGGCCACTCATCTATAACATCTATATGTGTCTATTAAACTGTCATATTTCGTTCGGGGTTTCTTCTTCTGTGGATGTGATAAGGTGGCAAGTGGAACACATTGAGTCCGAAAACAGATGAAAACGACAATATTCTTCATTCTTTATCCTTTTTAAGTATTTCTTTTAGCATAGCTTAACCATCGCTCGCTATACCACACACATTTTCACATGAACAACTTTGAAGAGATGAAGCGTCTCCATTTTTGTACAAATATTGAGGAAATTGTATAGATCATGCTTTTTGCATGCACATAAATGAAATAGAGGGGGACATATTCATTTTATCCTTTAATGCAGCTAGTTTGGGTGAATATTAAATCAATTATTTTGTGTTGATGAAGTTGTGATTACCCCTTTTCGAAACATTATCGCAAGGAGAAAAATACCGGGAATACCGACGAAAAGTTATGTACATAAGTACGTAAATATAGTCATTATAGAACAGGCTATATATAGTCATGTTGCAGATTCAATAAGAAAAGTGTAAGTAGTTATATGGATCTATGTTTTTCCTCGATCCAGTTTTCTCAACATTATTTTCTAAATGTACGTCTCATCATTGCATTTTCGTCAGCTTCATATAGCATCAAGCAAACATTTTCAGCGCCACCATCATAGATGATTTTCGCAGAAATAATTCAGTTCATCTTTCTAATACGGTACGTTGTACTTGCAACCCATAAAAGGCAGCATTATTATTTTTGTTGCGATGAAAATAGGATATTGGAGACTTTGGCTTTATGTGTACAAATGTTGACGATCAGGTAGCAGCGGCACCAACAGCCTAAATAAAAGTTATTCGTATTCCAATGATTTCTGAGCAACAAAACGTCTTGAACATTACAAAAGGCAGTATTGATCGTTTTCCTCTTTTCTTTCTAGGCATCTACCAAACCACCAAGAAGTACTTTAATATTAAAGTATCTCATACATAAAATGTCTGCTTTCTTCACCTACGTAAAAGTACATTATCTAATGTTGTACAACCATATATGTATGTGTATTATCATTTCAACTATTATTTTGGTGTTTTGGTAGATAAAAAACTAATAGAACGTATAATATGACTAGTATATGTACACAAACTCTTTCATTCTCTGCTAGTTCTTGAGAAACACTTACTTTCCTCAATCGACATCGTTTTCATTTCCTATGTTAACCCATATTTTATCTTGGTTTGTCGGATCTCCTTTTCCATCTCTGTGGTGGTAGGAAGGAACTGGGTAAAACTGGATGGAGCATTTTTATGTGAGGTATGTAAAGGTAAAATGCTCAACTCAAACAAATACATACACACATCTCTAGCTGGATTTGTGGAACATGCATTTGCTATGCAATCTTTCTTTTGCTACTACATATTATAGTCTGGTCTCGATCTTACTAGGTTTCTGGATGTGCGCTTTATTGTATGTCTTCACTCTTTTGTTCTTCTATTTATCTTCAGCAAATCGCCAAACATACAATGCGATATCCATGTGAAGGAGGCTCAACGAAAGTAATAGCGTAGTCACTCAGACCCACTGTTGTAAACTGATGAAAAAAAGAACAAAGGCCTTGATTTGGGGATAGTTGAAGAAATAGTACCAATGAAAGTCTACTACTCATTCAGAATGTATTGGTACATATATCGGTTTTATTGAAAGAGTCGTATGAACTTCTTATTACTCCTTTCTTTGTGCTTATCCACTACCTCCAAAATACTTCAGAAATTACTTGCTTTCCTGTGGCGAAACATGTTCGGAAATCGAGAAGTACAAAGAGCAATATGGTTGTGTGATGTAGGTATGCATGAATCATCACATCATAAAACATTCATACCGCGCACATTTTAGTGTCGGATCATTTTTGGAGAAGAAAATTGAAAATTGTGTGCAAGGTACATACTTATCACATCACATTTTCTCATCATTCCAAAACGAGCATCACGTCACCCGTTTTTCACGTTTATAAGTGCACTAGTATTTTTTTTGTTAGTGTGATTCTGTGTGCATTAAAAACCATGTAAGCCCTTCTTTCCTAATAATAATTGTCATGTCATATCACCAGTAATGTTAATGGCTGCAAAATGCATAATGAGCAGGCAGGATTTTCAGTACCTTTCTGATAATCATAGTAATAATAATACTGGTAATAATTTGAGATGGCAGGATGTCAGATGAGATAACAAGGTAACAGCTAGTGTTTGACTGGCTGAGAGGGTAAAATTAGGGTGAAGTGAAAACTGGCTCTCACTCACTCACTCAGTCTCTGTTTCTCAACTTATGTATGCAGTGTGTACACTGTTCACGCATGATGAATAATATGAGCAATGGGCATGCATCCTTTTTTGTCGAAGGAGTTGATGAAGCACTGATGTACGCTGCTGTAGATGAACTGACTCGACTGAGGTAAGATGTGAATAAACGCATGCAAACGAGAGGCTTTTAAGTACAAACTACAAACACTCCACACAACACACCGCACACCAACCATCATTGCATCATATCACGACCTCCAGCAATAACATTCCTCATGTATGACAAGTTATCTGGAAGGATGGACGACGACGTACGTATGAAAGTATGGATGAAATACGTTCTGATGGTACCTCAACCAAACAGATATTCCTGTAAGTAAAATCAAAAGGCACAGGGAAATAGCTCTTTAGAAACATTTCATTTTGTATGGTATCTGTTCAGATACAAAAAATCAAGCATCGATGACTGAGCATCAAGTAATTCAATCTCAAACCTTTTTTATGACCAAAAACTCACCTACCTTAAAACAGAAATGTACGTAAAAATCTACTTTTTTGGTGGAAACATTGGAAAAGAGAAAAGTGAACCAACCCTCTTGTAACACCAAAATATGATCTCATTATACAATCTCCTCTTACACTTTTTAGTACACACATTTAGATTTTTGGAGTATCATCACAAGACAAGCGTATGAAACATTTTCAACGAGATAAGAAAGGGGCTTGCTGCAATTCTACTGGAAATGGAAAATTGTATTTAATAAAATAAAATTGGAAAAATATACACCGTTTAGGTAAGTATATGCTTATATCACGATGGGCAAGAAGAAAATAAATATAAAAAACAGCATAAAATTGTAAGTCATACAATCATAGAAACATACACATACCTCTACGTTTACGTACATGTTGAGTTTAATAAGGAGAAAAAATATTAAAAAGGGGAAGTTTTTTAGCTGTAATAAATTTCTACACTACTCCTTCATCTGTGTTAGGGGCAGAACCTTTTTGGACGTAGTGTGTTGTTTATAGCTTGAAAATAAAAAAAACCGGAGAGCATTTGAGCAGGAGTTTCCCTTATTTAGTTAGATTTTTTACCAACTTTACTCATTCCGTTTTAAAATTTCATTATACTCCGTCTCTCTCAGTCAGCCAACAAGAACGAGCAACAGCACAGCTTCATCATCGTCATCAAGATCACAAAAAGAGCGAGGAACAAGTGTGCACATTTAAATGAACAAGTTATATTTATTGCTGAGGGGGTTGTACCGGATGAAACCCTTCTTTTGCTTTTCAAGGGGTTTTGCTTTCAAATCCAATTAAATTGGAGGCAAAAATTGCAGTAGTCATTTTATGCATATGGCTTCACTTTTTGATGATCAGCATCTTTAACTTTTACAGTTTTTTTCATTTCTCTTTTTATTGTGGTTATTTAGTAACCTTTGTTCCTCCAAATGATGAGCAACCCTTTTAAAACAAATTAAATGCACTCAAAGGATTGCTCTTCATAATAAGAATTTGTATGTTCTGCATTTTAATATGGAAATGGTAAACTAGAATGTTTACCGACAACACAACGTATGCTAAAATTTACGGATACGCATATGACGATGCTTACAAAGACAAAAAATATTTCAATTAACTCTCCATTTCACTTCACCTTCGGATACAATACAATCTACCAAAAATGCAATAACAAGATAAAAACTTTTATTAATTAAATCTGAATAAAAAATGTGATGTCCAAAGGTTTTGCAGCAGGATTGTAGAATCTGGTTTCAGAAATACGCCTACCGATACACGGTTCGTCAGTATAAAACGAAATACCACAAAATTTCATTTAGACGTAAAATCAATAGCCATGTATGTAAGTATTGGACTAATTGTAAGAGTGTGCGTGTCAGTGTTTAGTCAGCGGGTGCACGCTTGATTTACAAGCCATACTACCCACGCAGCGCAGAGATTTCGGACAACTTGACCTTTAAATGAAATTCAAATAGTTTTCAGTTTATGGTATTTGCGCCATATAGAAACGAAGCAAAAGACACGAACAACGAAACTACGCAAATATTTTGAAATGTGACTCGAATTCACTAGCTCTGGTTTTTTGTCTAAATCGCAAAACTTTTGGATCGGTCTGTTTACTTCTCTTATTTTGAAAGCACAACCTCCACCCTTATTGAACGCTAACAGTGGTGGGCACGTTAAAATACGCAACAAGGGTTTACGATGGTATGACATAAAACTTCATAATAATTCCAAACATGCCTCTCGTTTTGAGTATGAAACAAGGCAATAAAGTATATTGCTTCTACATGATTTTGAAAGAGTGCCCTTGATTATCTCCCAAGTTGTTTGCGTGCATCATCATAATCTAACAATAATAATAATATCATGTCTTCTCCTCATATAAAATCATACAAAATTCTTATTCCACTAGCCGCGCCGATCTACAACGTTCGTTTCTTGGCTATGCGCTTGAGTGATGTTGCCCGTTCAACTTATATGTAGCATGAAAAAGATATTGTAGTGATGATAAGGACGGGACACGACTCGGGTCTTGGAGCACGAAAAGATGAAACTTCACCCAGTAATAATAATGAATTTGCATTCCATGACTTTCAATGTTTCCTCTCGTCTGCGTCATGTTTTTTATAAGGTACTAGTACTGTTCATAGAACCATAGTCAACTGGAATGAGGAATGATGAATTAAAGGCTTGGAATGCAATTTTACTCAGGAAAAATTTACTTAAGTACGTTTTTATATCGAACAATCATGAGCCCTTGAACAAAAAATTACGACGTTACTTTTATCTACATGTTTTTTTCTAGAAAGGCTTGGCCTGTGCCATGCAGTTGACTTTTCGGTTCACACTAGAAGTATTCTTATATTACCTATCTTTTATATTCAGATAGAATGCTTTTGTTCATTTTAATGGTGTTCTATTTACTATTCAACCTTTATTCTTCAATTCCTTCATCTCATCGTGTCATCAGAAAATTTTCTCTTTGTCTTCCTCTCTTTTTGAAGAATACTTTTGTAGAAATAATGCCGCATAGATTGCATACCTTTTATTTTCAAAGAAATACACTAGTTCATAAAGGAGGTATGCAGGTTTTTATTGTTTTATCCGGTTGACTGGATGAAATTTCTGAACCTTGGATGTATGACTCGAGCGAGTTGATGACTGGAAAAATGATGTACGAAACTAGTAGTAGTAAAAATGTGATACAATATATGATAATAATTCTACCTGATCATATGCTATATTAGTTTCGAAGAATTTTAAAACGCGAATAATGATATTGTTATAGATGTATGGAAATTTTTATGTGAGCTGTAACTTCTCCGGTCACAACATTCCTCTTTTTCTTTGCCTTGCAACTTTTAAAAAAATATTCAAAGTATGATGATATGATATGATGACGGTGATGATCCCAGATACTGATAACAGCTCATATTTATGTGAGTACACGGATGTTTTTAAGCGGAGATTGGGAAAGATGCAAAGGAATAAAGAAAGGGGATGAGTTGAGTAGTTATAAACTATTTTAATAAGCGCTCACCTTTCAATATAATTTCATGCATGATAACTTGCTTTATGATAGTCTGAGAAATTAAGGAACCTGTGAACAAGTATCATGGGTTGGTAGGTATGTGTGTACATTTAAGTTTTAAAATAATACTCTTTAAGCGCTTAATATTTCTCTCTCAGTTTGCTTCGATATGCAAAAATAGTCGTATGAAAAGAAGAAATAATTAGGAAAATTACTGTTGTCAAAACATTACTAAATTCCACTCAAAATTATCCTGTCAAGAGTAAAAATCGAATGTTGTCAGTATAGCTAACCTTGTTCGATTTGCACTTATTGGCTAGTGATACAAATATTAAGATCATGTAATTTTTATAAGCAATTTGTCATATAATTTTATACAAACATTTTTGATTGTTGTTTGTAGTACAAGGATATAAGATTGCTGTAGAGTATATCCTTGCACGTTGTTACTTGTTTAAGCTGTCATTAATTTTGTATCGATGAAGGTAAATTTCAATGTATTTTGACATAGAAATATGTAGTGGAGATGTAGTGCAAGCAGCCACGTCTTTCATGGAAACAGTAAAAAAGTTCAAAGTAAAAAGCTTTCGAATTATACT
>JAQFXM010001044.1:0-37060 GCA_034693345.1 Entomobrya multifasciata | reverse complement strand
TGACCTGAGGAGTCTGTGTGCCAAGTTTGAAGAGAATCGGTGGAAGGATGTCAAAGTTAGAGCGTTTACGGACAGACAGACGGACAGACAGACGGACAGACGGACAGACAAACAAACTAAAATTATAACTACGATGAATCGCTTCATCTTCGTAATAAAAAACAATACACAAGTTACGTAAATGTTTGCGAATGAAATGGGAAAGCGCAAAATATCCCACGGGACTTGGGAAGTAGAATGGAATTCCCAAACAACGAAAATATAATTGTTTATTGATTTTGCTTTCTCTGGCTTAGCTGTGTCTCTAACTGTGATTGAAGAACATTTAATCTTTAACATAAATTACGATTCATGAGATGTAAGAAAGGGAGCCAGATGTGTACTTGAAAACTAAAAAAAGACAACCAAAATCAATTGAATTTCCGAAACATTGTGAAATTTTACACAGATAAATATTAAATAGAATCAGAGAATTTCTTTTAATTACAGAATACGTACATTTCGAAATGTGTCGGATAACCTTGAATTTTTACTTTTACTTAAAATTTGAAAGAATTTATAAACCCATGTTCCGTTACACATAATTGGAGAGGTAACAAAGTAAACAAAAGGAAGATGATGCATGAATGAATCCACTTTAACCATTTTGTGCATAGAATATTTAATTTGCTCCGTCTAATAAGTAGGCTGGTCGCAATTCAATAAACTAAAAATATAATATAGGAAAAATATAGATAACTACTTGATTCTTATTCTTTGTACATTTGTTTGTCAATTCAACTATTTCCAGTCACTGGACAAATATGTATTTGTTCCGGTTTCGTAAACAGAATCCGATTTTAAAAAACAACATTAAAAAAACTGTCTGGAATCAGTAGACAAAAATAAATCGCAGTCTGATACAATTACATAAGTACATGTACACATGATCAAGACTAATCATTTCAAAGGAAGAGCTTAAAGATGACAGGAAACGACAATGGTACTGAAATGCCGAAAGGAAACTAAAGAGTATGAAAAGTATTGTAAAGATGGGTTGACGAAAACAATTTGAAGAAATAAATAGGTAGTAGGTACATAGTTAAGACTCTTTGTGACATGACGATGATGACAAAAACTTTCACTCTTCTTGCCTTTCTTTTTTCCGTCGAAAAAAACACAAGAAAAATGTAACTCTCTCTCTTTCACCAAAGTTTTCTCTTCCTTCTGACGTAAATTTAGCGAAGAACGCTTCAGAATAATAAATATTCCGTTTTTTTGTGTTTTTACAGATGACTTCGTTTTTTCTTCTGTTCTGTATATCTTTCTGCAAACATATTCAACAATGTTTGGTGTTGAACTTTATATTTCAAGTCCTTGAGACTTTCAAGCATGTCTGCACTTTCTTCATTTCGCATGAAATACGTAACTAAACTCAACAAACAAGTAATCTACTCAAGAAGACTTACTTACATAAACCCAGAAACCCCAAAAAAATATGATCATCATCAGCCCATCAAAATATTATTTATAATATGTATGCGTACTATTAAACTAAAAAGAACAAGAAAGAACTACAAAGCAAACAAATGTATTTTACACTTCAACTATTCAACTCTCAGCTAGTCAAGTCAGAATAGTGTACTGTAGAGAGTAACAAGAGTGTTAACTGCGTACAGAAATAAATTATTTGCAAAAGAAAGAACTTTTCCTTCTACTTTGTTTTTACAGCCCCCAAAAAGTATGTCAAGAAAACTAAAGTGTTCGCTGACTTGCTATAGTTCTTCACCCAGTTAAACAGATTTGCCCTGTCAAACCACAAATCTATAATGAATGAGGGAGTGCATGCAACTTGCATGACCAACTGTTCATCTCAAATTGCCCTCACTCTATCATTTTAACTAGATTTCAACCTTTTTCTAGAAACACTAATGCAATTTAAAACGAGCCGGAAGAGAAAGTGGCAAGTTGAGAGTGCCACATAAATACCTATATTGTTCATGTGACCTTTCCAAACTTGTATTTTATTAGGAAACGCGCAATTTGAAATAGAAAAACAAGAAAATTCATTATTTTTTATATTTGCACAGCAAAAAAGATTCCCAAGGTATATGAATACCATGATAGCTGACGGTACCACCATCATCATCTTGTCACATGACTGTTAAAAAACGCATCGGCACAGTAAAAAAAGTAAACCGAGTCAGTAGTTTATGCAATATATAGTTTATATTATATTTATTTTCGTGCTCTTTTAACCCTTTATCTTTTGTAAATAAATATTGTTTTTGTAAACGTCCCACCGACAACAATAACAGTGAAAAAAAGAGAAGCGCAAAAAAAATCTGCAGATATTCTTACAAGCAGAATGGGAAAAAAGGAAGAGAAAGCGACACATACAGAGAGAGAGAGAAATGAAGTGTATGGGAAATAATATGGGAATAGTTTTCCCATTTTCCAGCTGGATGAATTTAATAAAACTCTTTCTCTCTTTTCCTCCAAAGTCCACCACTAGCACCGCCATATACCAGACAAAAATAAATGGGGACTAGAGTGAAAGGACCAGGACCAGCATTTGGAAGTAAAAACATATGTGAATATTTACAAGACCTCAGTTTATACTTGAACGGCTGTTCTCTCAAGGCAAGCTTCTTTTCTTCTTCTGTTTCCATTCCACTCAACTCACACAACTCACCACACATACAAAACTCACTGATTCTTTCGCACAGACAGTGTATGTGTATTTGAGAGAGAAGAAAGAAAGTCTCAAGAAAACCGAAACCTTCTATCCAGCAGTAGAAGAGTACCAAAAAAATATAGACGATGTGAGTGAGGGAGGGAGGGCAAAGTGTAGTGAGTAGTGTGGCATATGAAACACGATAATAGTTTGGTAATACTACTTTTCAGCTCCTATTTTCCACAACCACCATACTACCATCCATACCATTATCGTTGCATTTTCCTTTGGCACAAAACCATCAAAGCCAGTGGCCTGAAGCCCTATTTTCCCTGCTATTCATGATGATGATTATAGACCAGTCATAAAAGGGGTAACGGTACTTGCTAGATACATAGACCAGGCGACATATTATGTATGATGATAAGTGTATATTGCCCAATACGCACATCGCACAATAATCAAAAGAGATAAAGGAAAAGATAAGCATGTATTGTGAAAATGACTGTCTACCTCGTAATTTTAGTAGAGGGGGAAAGCGCACAAAAAAGACAGAGAATTGTTGACAATGTAGGTCCTCCATATTCACCAACATACCATATCACCACCATATGGATTTATATATAAAAAACGTGATCATGAAAATGGCCAGCATGCCATACCATACACCATATGCTCTCATAATAATATTGCATTGCCATAATACATATAAAGATAACCCTTCGCACTTTTGAACACTGAGTTTGGGAGAATAAAAAAGAAAAAATGACTACTGTCATGAGCATTCCCGTCCTATCGTAACATTTAAGAAAGCACGTTTTTTCCTCACAAATAAAAAACCACCGCCAAACAGTCATTTTCAAGATTTTTTTTGTCTCCCCAGTACCCTTTCTCTTTTTTTCTATATTATATCGCATGACCATCGCCATCATAATAATATCTCTTGCTTATATCGCTGCGTTAACTGGGCCATTCCACATGATCATTGTAGAGGACAATTGCTTTTTGTCAGATGCTCATGTTTTGTCATCTTTTCTGTTCCAGAGACCAGACCCTCAGACCAGAGATCCAGACCGGCCGACCAAAGTACTCTTCAGTTTCCAGTCATGCATGATATGATGCAGATAGATGGAAAATGGACAAAAAAATAAGAAAAACCAGTATATATCGTCTTCCCTCGATCATCAAAAACAACAATACTGCGATAGATTGTAGCGATATGATACAGAGAAGAATAAGGGCACTGTGATATTATTTCATTTTGTGTACCCAACAGCCAACACGGTTTCTCTTGTCAAGTGAAAGAAAGGAGCAGTTTCAATTTCAGCTATTCTTCCTTCCTCCTTTTCCTTCCCCTTCTCTACTTCCACTTGTTTTGAAGACACATCTGCTGATAAAGCATGTGTGACACACACACAGAATTCATCTGTTGTGTACACAAAACCAAATAGTCAAACATGACATACCACTACCACCATCATTATTATGATGAAATGACTATATTGTTATATTGGAGGAGTGTGTACCTAACAGCACAAAAACCAGGGTCAATTTCAATTCAATACTCTTAAGAAAGGGGTTTTAGATCATGAAATGATATTATTTTGCTCGTTGGCTCGCGCATGCTTCACTGTTATTTTTTTGATGATGGAAGAGAGAATATAAAAAAGTAAATGTAAATAGAAAGTAGAGTGGAGTGATAAGCTTGAAAAAATTGAAAAAAGTAAGTATTGGGATTAAAAAAGAAGGAAACAAAATTCATTCCTATAATGTGTGTATGTATACTTGTGTGATAACTTTTGCAGATGTTGTTCGTGATAAATACCAGCGTGCGTGAGAGAGATTCTCTAAGTTTTTGCATGATTTAACAGATAAGTGTGTGTACATGTAAACATTTTGAAAATAAGCTAGATTTACGCAGTTATTGCCACATGGCCGTAAGAAAGAGTAAAAAAGGTTTAACAATGATACGATGTACGTATGCTGTAAGCTTGTTTTTTTTGCTTTTATCGTGTAAACTTTGCTTTTAGTTTTAGTGATAGTTATTTAACGGTACAATACATTTTTCACCGTATGGTTTCATTTCAACATGCTGTTCTGACAGTGCAAGTAATTATTTTACAGATTGATGACTTTAAAAATCAAGAAGATTTTGCAAAGTAATTTAGATTTCGAAATGTTTTTGCTTACACTAATAACCCAGCAGGATAGTCATGCGTACGCCAGTATATGGTATGGGAAAATTCCCATACAATAGTTGTTGAAGTCACGTTTTTTACAAAAATATAAAATATAAATCATACTACTGTATGGTATCATGATCATGAATTGATGAAGTATAAATGGAATTGAGATTGTAGTACCTACATAAATCATATAAATATGATTTATATAGGTACCAGATTTTGAAAATCTTGATTCATTTTTGAGTTATCGTGCGAACAGATAGACAGACGGACAGGATGTTCTGTATAACTTGCTAATTCGCGAAGTTTTAAGTTTTACGCACAGATTGTAATTGTTACAGTTCCTTGCTATACTACTGTTAGAATTGGAATATCCAACAATTCATTATTGCGGAATTTCACTGATAATATAACGTCCATCCAGAAGTGCAATCTGAAATCTTGCTAAGACCGCCTATGTTTTTAGGCATATAATGGCGTTGACCTCTCTCAAACTTTTCGACTAATTGTACATATCGCTACGTCTCCGTCAAACTTTCAATGAGATCTTCTTTCTCCATTTCTAATTTATTGATACATTGAATCCATATCACGTGTGTGCATTAACGCATGTGAGTTTCCTGTGTGGATTCACGTCAACTATACGCTACAAAACGGACAAGAAAGGAGATAGCACTTTTTCTCAAGAACATTGCCTTCTGTATTTCCCCAGAGAGAGCCGAGAAAAGAAGCAGGAAACGAAAGACACACAAAAAAAGAAGAGAATGATGCATTAAATATAAATGTACAAAAGGCAGCATTAGAAACATCCTCATTTCATGATGTAGCAGTTTTACTCTATAATATTCCATGTGGTCATGTATTGTATATTCGAGGTTTTCTCTTTCCTCCCTACCTACCTTGTATTTTCTTTTCTTTTTGGAGAGAACAGAAGAAAAAGCAACTTTTTAGTAGGTCTTTAGGTCTATTATTCTTCTGCTGACTTGCCTGACCGTCAAGCCACCACCATCCGAAAAGAGAAAGCTTTGCTTGCGGCTAAAAAGCAACTTACACGTACATATCTTCTTTACCTACGCATTATTATCAACTAACCAACCCACCTTATCCTTTTCTCTGTCTTTCCTTGTTTCGTATACTTTTTATTTTACGTATGTGTTCCCACTTCCTTTTTTCTTTCTATTCTTTGGAAAAAACTGATCTTTCTTTTCTTCTCAGAATAAAAAAACAAAAGTGTGCACATATTTTCAACTTGGTTTACTTTGCTGGCCTTTCTCTCTACACTCTCCACTTTTGTTACATTTTCCCCATATTTTTCTTCGGAACAAGGTAAGGAAACATCTTCCTTATTCATGTCTTGTGTGTGTGTATGTGTGTCAGCACGCCAGTTGTTGTTCTTGATCTCCGTTTTTTACAGATAGGCGAATGTGTGTATACAATACATACTACTTTCTTTATTTTTTAAAAATGTATTACCTTCGAAGAAATGCTTGCGTTTTTATTATCGAGTTGGGAGAAATGAAACAAGGAAGATGTCGTGCTTGTTTTTTTGTGTATACATATATTTATTTTTTACCTTGTGAGACATAGACGAAGATGGATGCTGGTTCCGCATGAGCAGTTTTGCATGTATAATTGCCAGTGTCGGCGATTTTCGCATCCTTGATAGTAAGCCTGGAATGGGTCCTTGCCCCAGGCTCTGTGCGAACTATTACTTCCCGCGAGTTGCCATAATTTATCATCCGCTCGTTATGGTACCAAAAGATGAACTCGGGTGGTTTGGGACTCTGTGAATAAATATAAATACAGAAGCACAATCAAATATAGGTACATGAAAATGTTTAATTGTTAGATTTCAACAAAATAATAGAATCCCCGACATAATAAATACTCATTAAAATAATCAAGCCTAGTTTCAATAATCTAGTTTCAATATTTGTGTGCTCAGAATCATAAGTTGAGTTGTAATCCTTTACACTTGTAAATTTTTACTAAGGAATATTTGCGTAATCACCAAAATTTGCACAGAATTAGAGACTGTTTGCCTTAATTTCAAGCATATCTATTCATAATACGTACGAATGTATATTTTTTATTGCTCGCTTTGTTTCCCATTTTACTGCTAAATTACTTGACTAAAAATTAATGAGTCCAATGTGCAAAGTTGACAGTAAAATGAAAGTATATTTATAATAGTAAGCACCACTAAAAGTGCAACAAACAACCTGACAAAAAGTGGATCATGTCGTCCTCATGATATGATAAAAAGGAACATTAAAACAGTAGCCAAGTCGTATATACAATAATATTTACATTATGCAACTGGCAACAGAAAAGAGCTCTTCATTTCATAAAGCTCCTGAGCAAACATCATTATTTAAGCTTTTTGTACTAAAAGCAACAAAAACAAAGAGTGCAAAAAGGAATGCCAAACAGTGTGTAAGCTTTAAAAACTAACCCTTTCTCAAAATGTAAGTCAGGTGGTGGTTATAGCCTAGAAAACGGCTTAGTTTACATCATCACAAGAGAAAGTATTTTGCTACTTGTTTTTGTTTTATCCGAGACAGGGAAAGGCAAGGTTGTTTGCAAGTTTTTGTAAGCTGAGCTTGAGAAACACGTTGCCAAAATTGTTTTAAAATGGCCATTTGTAAAAGTAAGTGTGTGTGTATCTCTTTCAGTATATCATATTTACTAAAGGGAACAATAAAAAGTGGAACGCAGAGAGAACACACACACACTCATTTCCCATTATAATGAGAGTCATATTCAAGCACAATTTATGGACTTGGACTGGGCAAAATTCTAAACAAAATTGTTGGTCTACTGCAATTTATGCAACACACACACTCTCTCTCTCAAAAGGAAAATGAGTGGAGATCTCCTGAAGTACTGGTAGATAGCTTGAGTTAAAATGAGAATGCATGCAAGGACGAAGATACAAATTTATGTGTACTTAGGCAGTGATGAAGAAATAAAAGGTGAAATGAAAATGAAATTAATGAAGTGCCACAGAAATTTTCCCGAAGCTTTTTGGAGAAATGCTAACCGATGAATACATTTTATGCATTTTATCAAGAGAAAGCCAAAAACGCATTAAATTCCAAAGCACTTCCTTTCCCAATAAAATAAATCCCTTGCAGCAGCACAGGGAAATAACTAAATTCAGTGGAAATTAAAGTGGACCGCTGCACACAGCACTTTATTGGATTTAGTTCTCCATCAAAACCGAAAATTATTGGTGAAATGGTTTGGAAATTTACATTTCCGCTACTTAGGCATATTTTGTTTAACGTCTGTCTCGTAAAACCTCAAACAACTTTTTATTTCAGTTTCCATTTTCAACATTTTAAAAAGTTGCTTGAAAAAACTGTTCCATTTTCCTAAACAACCTGTTCCCACTTTTGTACTACTTTGTTGTCCAAAAATCTGCTGTCAGAGTATCATGTTTATTACTTGTGATGGGCGGTTGAAAAAGGCATCATCATCATCAAAGTCTTTGTTAAAACAAACAACTGACCACGTGTATAAAAGGGTCACGTATAATTTTCCTTTATACAAAAGAAGAAAGCCTCTAGCAGCTTTGCTTCTTTTGTACGCTCGTTTTAATTAACATGAATCTCCTATTTTCACAGAAAGAAAAGTTTGAGTGAGTGCACAATTTCGTCAACAATCTGCTATTTCTACTGTTTTCGCATTTATCAAAGAGGCTCATTTTGTTTCAAATCTTTGTGCCCCTCCCAAACAGCCTACCCAAGCTGCTTCCATCGCTCTTTTTTTATCCACCCACGCATTTACAGATTTTACCTATGTACATTTTAATTTGTGTGCTACTTTTGTACTCCATTACCACAAACTACATTTTAAACAAGACAAACAAACACTTACAGTTGAAATCAGAAAATTCAACTATTTTGAAAAAAAAACAAGTTTTCAATATAGGACCGACCTACCAGCATCACCAACGACTAGCCAGACCCCGCCACTAGCTACCATTAACCCAGAACCACATCCCTTTTCCATTGTAACTTTCACCCAACCCAACAAAGTACATTTCTATGTTCCAGAAAAACCTTAGAAAGGATTTTCTACGATGTGTTTTCCATTAGTTTTTTTTCTAATTTTAGAAACCGACTGAAAATCAGTTTCAATGCCAAACCACTACCACATTGTTACAGAATCCAAATATTTCGACGAAAATCATCAACTATATAAATGTATGTACCTATAGTCTGTAGTATTGTGCTTATCACGGTTTTCTGGCATTTGCCTATTATGTATTATTCTGCAGAAACCCAAATTATGAGTGAACATGAACATTTATATGTGTATCCCGTGGCATGTCATGTGTTTTTCCTAATGCTTCTTTCCATGATATCACTTTGTCACAATAATCTAATTAGAACCTAAACCATTCAAATTAATTAATTGCACGTTCTTTCATCATCACCATTTTACAACTTTCCCCGTGCATATGCATTTCATCATGTACGTACATCATCAAATGTAAACTTCTTTCTGGAACTGAAAAAGTATTTCACGCCTCAAAGGTGAAACGCAGATAATGATCAAAACGTTGTTACTTAAATGGCTGTTGAGCGATGAAAGTCAAAATTAATTAATATGACAAATGAATGAATTTCTAGATAATGGTCTTGTCTCTTTCGGCTTGTTTTTGGTGAGGCAACTGACTTTCTAACATCAGTCCCAACTTTACGTGCAATCCGCAATTCCGCTGGATATTTGGTGGTTACAGAAAACAAACAAACAAGATTCAAGGTTACCTCTCTGTCTCCGTTCTGCTGCGTAAATAAGGTCGTGATAAAAATACTCATAAGGCGATTTAAGCCCTTATATTAATGTTACACGCATTTTCAAACATTGAGATGCAAAAGCTATCCTTGTGCATTAGGAAATTATTTATGGAACATTAAATCTTGATCTATGAAAATATCATTAGCAGCAAAGATCTTAAATCACAAAGAAGTGTAATTTCCGGTTTGAGATGAAGACCCTTCAACTTTGAGGCGAACGAAAATGTTGTGTTTTGAGTTTTCTCCATCATCATGCCTGTCGTTCTTGTGAACTCGTGGGAAGCTTGAAAGCTTTTATTGCTGGTAATCAGGACACGAAACACAGCAGGAAAAATAATACATATTTACAGTCAATTCTCATTTTAACTATGACCCAGAACAGAAATTAGGACGGATATTATTTATCTTTACAAAACTATTTCTGTACTCAATTTAATTTTAGTTATGCAAAGTTAATGAGTTCTGTATTCATTAAAGACAACTGGATCATCATTCAAAATGATCATGTTATAAAACTAAAGGAAAATTTGAAACGTGTTATACAAACTATTTTGTTTCTACTTTCAGAGTATTAATGTGTAAATTCTGTATTCATTAAAGCACAACATACACCATATTCTTGAAATTTGAAGACTCAAGAAGACAAGCAGTTCTCAGCAGTAATTAAGCCCTGTCGTTTGAAATCGCAAGTTTTAATTACACGAGAAAAAGCGGAAATTTTTAATATCCACATGACTCATAATACTTAACAATTATGTACTTCATGGCCATGTTTAGGTACATACGCAAAAACGCCTTTTTACATTTTGAACATTTTATTTCGTTTCCTCTCTCCCATTTTACGCACTTCT
The DNA here is from genome assembly GCA_034693345.1 of Entomobrya multifasciata. Lineage (NCBI taxonomy): Eukaryota > Metazoa > Arthropoda > Collembola > Entomobryomorpha > Entomobryidae > Entomobrya > Entomobrya multifasciata. The sequence goes on along the minus strand of JAQFXM010001044.1, from coordinate 26,559 downwards.
TCAATTTATCTCGCTACTCTGTTAAAAAATTATTTCCGTATTGCACGCACTTTTATAGACACAAACTATTATCGTTACAAAAAGACTTCCACGAATCATTATATCAAACGCCATGAAAACTTTTAGTTGCTATTTCTCATCTGGGCAAACATTTTGTTACTTGTTTTTACATCGTCAGTGTTTTTTTCTCCATCTTGGTTTGCTTGCTTAGCTAGCTTTTTTTGTTGACCAACCAAAAATACTTTCTTCTTTCGCAGAAAAAATAAGAAAGTAGAAAGTTTAGCGAGAGAGCAACAAGACTTGACTTCAGCAATAGTGCAAATGTTTCAAAAAAAAAGAATTCGAGAAATGGAGTCTTACGAGTATTTACGCAATAAACAAGCTGAGCATACCAAAAACCAAACTATCCACCAACTTTTCTTTTTTCTCATTCACATCCACAATCCACACACACAGCAGACAATTTCTCTGAGAAAAGTCATTGAGGCATGACCTGACTCGACTCTGAACTGCTGTTGTTAGTGGGTTAGATTGGTGAACTAAACTGGTTGGGAGAGTAAGTCAAGTGGACTCTGACTTCATCCATATCATAAAACACTTTGTAAAAAAACAGTGTTGCTGTACTTGCTTTCTTGTGTACAGGTTATGCACACACTAATGATACACACCAGCACTAGCAAAGTCCTCAACATGTCTGACGTTACCTTTTCTGTTGACTTTCATAGCTTCCGCTTTATCTTATGACTTATGAAGTGAAATGCAATGGAACCGCAGGGAAGGAAATGGTAAAGATACATAATTTGTAAGGTAAAAGGTCAGCAAAGCAAGTGCTGAGAATGAGGGTTATGTTTCAGTTTTTGGCTATTTTAATCAGTTGGATTGCATTGTATTACACTTTGCTATTTTCGTTTAGTTAAAATGGTCGACAGGGACCACCGAAGTAACAACGTTTATTTTACACGTGCTTTTTACACCATAATAAATTCTCCATTTTATTGTGACCGTACCTCGTGATGATGATGATAATGATTTACATATATACACACCCAACTTAACAAATTTTCACTTGTAAAAGAAAGAAGGTCATGCAACAAACGTCATACTGTAAAAAAGCACAGCAGGCACGGCCTCCTCTCTTTCTGCGGTTTTGCTCAGTCAGTACTTACCCGGCTAGTTTTTTATGACTTTAAAAAGTAATTTTGTTTTAAATTTCACATTCCGCACGAAACTTTATCGCTCGGATATTTTTACACAAAGTATTAAAAAACATGATAAAATTTTATTGAAATTTGATACGGTTGGGATTAGTAGGTAGCTCAAATAACTTTAGTTTAGTATATTGAACTTTCGCCTTTATGTAGGCGAAAGCGAAAAAACGTTGGGTTTATTTTTATTTTTCCGCATGTCATATTCCTAGAATTGATAGCACGTGGTTTAGAATAAGTATTCCATAGACTTGTTTGGATTTAGAATGCAAAACGTTTGGCTAAAATGGAGATTAAATTTATTTTTGAAGGAAAGCTCGTATTACTCATAATACGGTTTCATAGTCTCAACGAGCCCCAGGTACTATAAAGTGATATGATGATTAGTGTTATATTAATCCAAAAGTTGAAGCTGAGAAGTTGACAAGTTTGTGGAATATACGTGAAACCAAATACCTTTTTCAGTCATCATGACCATTGATCACTAAACACGGAAGATGATCTAAAAAATCAGTAATAATTCAAAGAAATGACGAAGATTAAATTATAAAACGAAGTGCAATTCAGAACAATACAACAGACTCGAGAACAGTTGAGCATACACAATATGAAAATTATGAAAGCAATAGGATAGGATGGATGAGTAGAAAAAAATGGATAAAAAAAGAAGAGCATTTAGCTTTGTTAAGTATGCATGCCAGCACGCATCCGAGCCGGAAAATCCAGGAAACAGGAAAACCATGTCCATACCAAAAGCTCATCGCATCAGAAGCAAATTCCTCCGTATTTGAAACGACAAGCGAATTTCTAATAAATACCAAGGAGCAAAAGGTTATCATCTGCTCATCTCTCTCAGATGTACAATTTTTGGACTTGACTGCTCACTGAAATGAAATGAGTTTTTTGAGGATGAAAAGCGTATTTTGTTTTTCGAGGTACCTAATCTACAAACGAGAGTCCCTACGACTTTTTTCTCAAATTCACATGATTACCATACAATATCACATCCAAAGTTTAAAAAAACTCAAGCAATAAGTCCAACTGGTTGACTTGAGAGAGGGAGAAAGATAAGGAGACCATGAAAATTAAATTCCTGCTCGTCTGTTTTTTCCCGATAACTTTTTCCTTTTGTTTTGGGCTAGCCCTTTTTTGTGCATAACAGGTACCTCCACATTTTACTACAATCATCAACTTTGCTGTGTTCATGCAATGGACCTCCAACAAGAAAAAAGTATATTGTACTGCGGCAAAGCAAGTTTTGTAGGATATTCTTCAGATAGATGTGAGTTTTTTTGTCAGAAAATAAAAGTTACTTTCAAGACTGCTGTGTATTTTTGTTCTTTCTTTTGTTTCATTCATTTGACTTCAACTACCCTAAAACCCTGTGGACTACTTTTTCCTCGTACATCTGGACTGGACTGGAGGTAGTTGAAAACAAAAGAGAAACATTTTTTAAAGTTTAAATTGCAGAAAGAAGAACAAAAAATCAACCCGAATGGGATATGTTATGTGTACAAACGTCCAGGGACTCTAGACTGCTGATGCTGAACACAGAATAGAAAAATAATATTGCACACTTTTTATACTCTTCCCGCATGTATTACTATTGCTCCCTGGGTATTTCCTGCACAGACAAATAAAATGTATAAATATTTTTCTGTTTTGCAGCACACTGCCTCTGGACCTTTCCTCTGGTCTGCCGGCGCTGCTGCTAGTTTTTCCAAAAACTCATCCAGAAAATTCGATTCTCACATCTTCTAACCAATTTCTCTGAAAACAAATGCTTTCCGTGCTATTTTTGGCGGAAAGAACTCTGCATACTATATCACCACTCATCCAGTCATATTTACATAGGAAATTACCGGAAAGCTGTTGGTCGTGAGGTCAAACAAAAATGTATAGGTGGTTGGTGAGTGGTGAAAGCAGGCAAGCGTTACGAGTATCTTTTTCCTGCTGGCGAATTGTTCCATTTAACTTACATTTTTGTTATATATTCAATTTTCAATTTCATCCAACGGGCATTTCATTTGATTTCCTCGAGGAGCACAAACACAAACTAGCGAGGGAAGACGGAATGGGATGGGATGCTCCTTGAATTTGACTTGAATTGACTATTCTAGTGCACCACACAATCACCGGAAAACTTATTAGCAAAAAAACCTTTTGCGTAGCTTTAAGCCAAGCTTACTCAACTCCAGGGCTTTTTTATTATTATTTTATTTCATTTAATTCAAGCAAGCTTTTTGTGTTGTCTTGTATGCTGCTTGCTTTTTTGCGTAATTCGTAATTCTCTGTAATTGGCAATCGGAACCGAGAAAAAGAGATAGAACTGAATCAAACAACAACACAAAGCATTATTCTACGGGAGGGTATTCCTTCTGGTAATTGAAATAGCTCAGAAAAGCATTCGCTGTTCCAGTTCCTGAGATTTTACTTCTCAATAATAAACGAAATCTTTTGCTTTCATTTCAATATAAAAGTCAAAAGTATGAAAAAACTAGTGATATAAATTTTACACGTTTATTAGCTGATCTTCTTGCATTTTTTGCAAACAGACACAAGCAAACAATCCACTTTCTTCCAGCAAAGCAGCAAATTCAATTTTATTCAGGTCAGTGCACATGAGGCACAATTTTTTTTTGCAAAAGAATACATTTGTCGATAGACAGATACATATAGAGCTCTGCAGCGCGAGAGAGAACAAAGCAAACATACATACATCACATCCATTATGAGGAATATATGATTTTTATTATGAAGCAAATACCTGACATACATACATTACAACAAAGTATTGCTTTCATTATACTTCTTCATCTGTCCCCGTCTATGTCCAGCATTTCGCGTTTAAAAAAATCGGAGGAAAAAAAGTGCTCAAGTAAAAGAACTTTGTACTTTCCTCACACGTTTTCCCTTCACTCATAGGAAAATCCAGGCAGGTTTCTAGACTTTAGAAGACAGGCAGGTAGGTACACACATAATTTGTCTGGCTTACAAGTTACAACTTAACTTGCACAAGGAGCACACAAAAATCGCGTTATATCTTAATGCCTTACACACACTCATTCGGTTGCACTACTGTGGCGAGGCATTAAGCCCGACGTATTTTCCCTCTTTTTCTTCGTCTAAAATATACGTGACTAGTGAGCAATCATGTATTTTTTCTCTCCAAAGTATAAAGTAGACCAATCTTGGCTCGTTGGCTCAAATGAGAATTTCACTTTCTCTGCGAGAAAGATATGTCAGTTGAATATAAAAAACTAAAAGAGAAAAATGGCCATCAGTCTCTCTAGTCTAGCCTGCTATTAGTATGCTTGTTTGTTGGCAGGGGCTATCACAAAGTTTTATAGATTTTGAGAGAATTAATGAGTACAAAAGTTTTCCCTTTGTTTTTTGGAGGACACGACAGGCCTCCTTTTCAAAGAATGGACAAGTTGCAAAAAAAGCAGATGATGATAATTATAATTACATGACCATCGTCCATCATGACGTGATTATGATAGTTTTGCTAGTTGGTGGCTGCATACATCAAACAAACAAGTTATGCTAACCCTTTAACGGTTGAAATTTTTGGAATATTTTTCACAAAGTATCTAGAACAAGTAGAAAGTCCACGTAATCAATTTCCGCCGGCATATGTTACACACAAACAAGAATACTAGGAAAATAGTAGAATGATGATAGAAAGAAGAGAACAAAGATGAGTTTTAATGTGTACCATGCCATACACAAAATAGCGAATAACAAAAGACTATGTGCTACCTACTCACGACACAACTCACTATATCTGCCAGTTAGGAAAAAAGCTCCTCGGGGTATAATATAATATGTTTTGTTGCATGCAGAGCGTAGCAAGACATGACACAGGACACTACTGGCTTTTCCATCCTTTTATACTTCCGCATACATATTCCTTTTATTATTTTTCGTATAGAGGGGAAAACGAAGACAACATCCATCCATCCTTTTGCTGCTGGAGGCTTGCAGAAAATAATTCTCTAATATGTCACAATGCTAAACTACTACATATTTTTATTGTCGCCATTATACCAAATGTGGTACGTATGGCCGACAAGATAGTAGCAAGTTTAAAAGGTGGATTGGGAACCCATTTTCCGGTTAAAGACTCGCCAGAGAAAAAAGAAAATCTGAACCAGATGCTTCTTCTGTTCCACTAGATTTTCTGTTGTTCTTTCTAATGATTATAAGAGTAGTGCAGTGGTAACTTCTGTGAGCTGAGAGGACCACCGGCAAAAAGTAGAGAATATTTTTTTTATAGAAAAGAAAGAGAAACAATGGAAGATGAGAAGGGTAGCATACCACATTGGTTGTATAGCAATGTATAGTAATGACCACTGTATGATTGTAGTAACAAGTGCGTTGTGGTAAAAAGGACTTTTAAGGGAAAAAAGAATCCATTCCGCAGAACAAAAGTAAAAACATTGAGATTTTGGCAGCTACCGCAGCAGTGGAATTGTGAAGGGAAGCAGAAGGAACACAAGGAGAAAATGATAAAAAGGGTTAAGAAATTTCTCTGTGAGGTACATGTACATAAACTAAAACACGTACTGTAAAAGATTTGTATATGTGCGTGTATTTTTTATGCTCTGTAATTTTCTGGTTTAAACGCACTATCAACTCATCCATTACAACCGCAAGACATTAATGTGTATTTAAGCAATACAAAAATGACCCTTTTATTACGATGAAACCTTGCTGGGCTTTTATCTTTTTTTAGAAATAAAGCAGAAACCCATTCATTGCAGGCCCTTGCATATTGCTACAGTACGTTTAGCTCTTCTTTTAAGTTTATTGCGCTTGAGTGCTAAAAAGATATGGAGATTTACTTTTCTTTAAGCAAAATCAATGTTCCGAAAAAAATCGTTCAATGCAATTCATTCTGAATTTAGACCAAAACCAAGAAAATAGCTTTTCAGCAGTGGGCAAAGAAGAATCTTCAATTTTGATTTAATGGCTTCCACACAAAACACACACATTTAAGTAGAGTTGCAAATCGAAATAATGCTCGTACAAAATTTGCAGAAGAATGGATTCCGATTCGTAAGGAAGGATTGTAAGAAAACCCCAAAAAACTAAACGTTTCTGTGCTTATTGATCATCCATTTAGAATTTAGAATGAATTTAAAAGAGGAAAAAGTAAATTAGCCTGATCTTATACATAGGTACCTATATGTATATACGTTTTTAGGTAGGTAGTAGGTCAAATGGTCGATTGCTAAAAACTTCAAAGCCCAGAAAAACACACAAAAGCACAGTTCAGTTAGTAGACTACTTTCTCCTTCCATTTCTACTCATCCATTTCCCTGTCTGCTTGCATTACTTCCAACTTTTCTGAATCCGATCTCCTCACCAGCTCAGGTCTCTCACTCTCAAACACATACAAGCTCTTGAGAATTTCACAAGGGGACCAAGAAAATTACTAGTATATACCTAAATGAATTACTACCTGATATGTATAAATGATGAATGGATATGTCTCTATTCTTTAAAAAACTAATCAAACTAAGAAAAGACGGAAAAACTTGCTTTTTCATTCATTTACAACCAGATCATGACCCTAGTTCCTCACGTTTTGAGGTAAATCCTTGTGCTGCGCTGCGGTCAAATATTTGCTAGTTGACCACAAAAAAATTCGTTTTGTTCTCTGCCAAGAAGATATATCCAGATGAATGTCTGTGTGTGTGTCACAGAAGTAAAAGAAACTTGTGTAGGATGAAGATTTTTTTTGAAAAGGTAGACAACAAAAGGAAGGCACGTAGTTTGTTTCGTTTTCCAAGGATGTATGTTAAAAATATTTCTTTGCGAACGACATAAATCTCTGATGGTTAAAACAATGACAAGTAAAAGCATCTAGTCAAAAAGTTCCCCATTTCAGTCATGTATTTTATAAAACCAGTCAGGTAGATAAGGATTTAATAAGAAATAATAGAACAAAAAACTTTGTCTCGAGGACTTTCTTCTGAGTGTCATTGAAAAACAAAATATTAATATAGTCGAAAATTGTTTATATGTTTATATTTTTGTCGATATTGTCACAGTTTAGTGATAATAACAGAAGATACACGGAATAGGTTATTTTTTCCGGTAAGGAACTTTGCTATACTTTTGTTGAAAAACCTGTCTTATGAAGAGTCTACTTCTATTTTTCAACAATTTTCTCAAGTTTTCCTTAACTTTAAAAACACACTAAGAAGATCGTGAAAGTGAAAAATTAAAGTAGTATTTTGAAGATGCGAGAAAAAGTAGTACAGAAAATCTTAAGATAAAATAAATTGTTTACTTATTTCTCCAAAAAATATACTCCACTCAATTGATTTCAAACAAGTTCCTGATTTAATCAACTTTTCATTCATTTAGAAAATGTAAAAGAATATTTACTTCCAAGAAAATGATGACACTTCAAAACCCAACATACAGTCTCCCAATCAGTTGAAATGGTAGATAGCACACATGAATGAATTTTATTTTCTAAAAACTCTATATGTTGTGCTGTATTTTGATATGAGACTGCATACATTATTTATAGCCTAAATAACATTGCGTGCAAGTTTGCAACACTTCCTTTTCAGTTTTCACTCATCCCTAAATTAATGACCATACCAAGTTTTCACAGGTACTACACAATCGCCATATAATAACCATAACCATCATAAAGCCAAAGTAACTCAGTCAGCTCAAAAACGTATCCAAAATAAACGCAAAGGGTATTAGTAGTATATCCTCTATAGTGCTTATAGTTAATATTTTGGACTACGCCACGCCAAGGGATTTGTTGGTTGAGATAGTTAACTAGCAAGCAGTTGTCGTTTGTCGTGTCGTATAGTCACTCTTCTTTATTTTTTATCGCCATCTTCTGCTGCATTGCATTCATTTCTTTATCCCTACAGCTTACCTTCTAAATACATACATTTTTTTTACTAGCTTAGTACAAGATGCACACTCTGCTGCATTCCTCATAAAGATGATCATTTTCCCGCAGCATCAACAGCAGCTAGTCTAGTCAGTCCCCTGAAGAAAAAGTAGTGGTATCCCTGAGCAGAGAGTAAAGTAGAAAAAGAAAGAAAAAGGACATGCAATGCATATCATATTTTTTCTCCAGAGTTGAGTTGTGTCACCAACTCAACCCAAGTGGAATAGGCTATACAATAGCAATTCATTTAAGTACCTTTTTTCCTTGATTCTTTAACTAAAACACGAATAGGAGAACAATGTTGGCAGTACAACAACAAAAAAGCCTTGTGCAACAGTATCAGTTTTATATATTATTACCACCTATCAGAAAAAGGAAAGAGTTTTGGTGGAAATGCGGAGATAAACAAAAATAAGCGTTCTGTGTTACTGCTTTCCTGCACACGCAATAGTGCACTGTCAGCTTCCTCTTGAATTCACCACTACCACAGCAGCACCGTCATCATGACACATCATAACACATAAACTTTCTCCTTGAGAGTGTTCCTGCAACCATTTCCTCCTCTGCACAGGGAAATCATCAGATTCAGAAAGGAAAAACCAAAGCGAGTGAACATACACAGAAAAAAATCGACCAACGTTCAAAAAAACATAGATGCATTATAGCCTTAGAGAAAAAGTAGTCCTACTTTGAAATTCGTGTCATCTAGCACATTTTTTAAACATGGCATCATCATCATCACATGACTTGGTGTAAATATGTATGGCACTGCTGCATGTGCATGCAATATCGTTGGGCTTTGGGACCGGCTGCGGGTAGTGGTTCTTAAATAACGCCCATAAATGTATAACTTTTCCTGATATGACTACTAAAATATCAACAAAAACCACCACACTCAATTTTGTTTCTTGTCGTGTCGTATAGGTATTTGTAAAGCCTTTACAATGGTTTTTAGTAGTATGGTCTATTGAGATTTAAGTAAGGCATGACTATGACCAATACTTTTTCCTGTACCATCACCATCATATCAGATCTCAACTTGCCCATCCAATGGCGTATTTTTTGCTGTGGACACTTTCATCCTGCTGATTGGGAATACTTACTATCGGGACTTTGGACTTTGGAGGACGATGACCACCATGTCATCATCATCACCATCATGGCACTCATACCAAACTAACATAAATTACTACACTACCAAAGTCTAGTGTCCCTTTATCCCTTTTTTGGATAACATTCCCTATTGCGTTGTGTCTTGCACAAACAAAAAAGTTGGGTTTATACTTTATAGTACTTTGGCTTGTCTTTCTGCTTTTCTCACTTTTATATGAAAATGAGCATATGACTGACTGTAACTTGTTGGGAATTAGAGAAAATTGGAAAAGAGGAAATACTATGCTTTAGCACTTATGCTAGTTGGTATGGTGGTTAGTGTGGTGTTGGTGCAGTTGGATTGAACAGATAGAATGAAAATGAATGGCTCTTGAATCACACTTTGACAATTGGAATTCCCATAAAGGCTTTCATGAATGCGAGAAGGATGAGAGGAAATTGTGTTTGTACTTTGATGGTATTTCTAATAAGCTGTACTAAACACACTGGCAAATTCCATCTTGTTCAGTTTTTGTTGAGATGAACAAGTTTTTTGCAGCAGAGAAAATACGCATTACATAATAAATGTACATTATATAGAGAAAAAAAGTCAGCGAAAGTGTATTATGGTTTTTTATCCTTGTCTCTTGTTCCATCAATGCAATAAGCTTTACAACTGATAATTTTTTGGGTAAACTTTCACTTGATCGTGTTTCAAGTTGGAGTAAAGTTGGGCATTGGTAAGTGTGGTCAAAACTGCTGTTTTTTTGTCTGATGATCACGTTTGGTCAGTTTCATAATGTAATTGTGTGGTTTTTTATTGACAAGCTGCACTGCGTAGTACGAAGACCCTTTTCTCTTATTTCTTGTCCATCTCGTCATACGTCACCACTTGGATTGTAACAGCAGCAAGGGATGCGTGGAGAGTGAAGGGTACTTTGTTACTTTTAACGTAGTCATAAATTCACAAAACGCTTGTTTATTTAATTTGGCAGGCGAAAGTAACCTCAAAGCTTCATTTACAACAGTACTATTTGAGCATGCATGTTGTATAAGTTGAACTGAAGCACTTGAGTAAATACATTCCATGAATTTTACTTCATTCCGAATGTATTCACTCAAGCTACTGTTTTGGAATATTTACACAAAAATATGTTTTGTGATCTATGGCGTCCAAATCGCGTAGACATGTATGGTCTTGGAAAAATCATGACATCACCTCCTTTTGGGGAACATAAGCACAGCTTATTTTACTAATAAACTTTTATATTAATTTATTCATCTTAATTAAAGCTAGATACTAAATCAAAGCAGGAATGTTTTGTTATTATTCTCAGTTTTCCGGCAAATACATTCTTATCGGATACCTTACAAATCGTCGGGCAGTCTAGAGAGGGAAAGAGGTATAGACCGACCTCTAGCCAAAAAATAGGTGCAGTGGGTGAAACCTCCCACCCCAGAAATGGAGGGGCAGCAATGCCAATTACGAATCCTCTCTAACTGTCGCGGCCACTTGGCCATAGTTAAGTAGTAGTTTAGATATGGACTACCATACTTTGTAAGTCGATCCCTAGGAACCTGTCGTAATGGATAATTAGGGTAAAGTCTACAAAGTATGAGCAGGTCTGCAGTAAAGAAGCAAAAAAAAAAAAATCTTCCCGCAAGCGTAGGCGGGGATCTACGTAGGCGTGTAATTATTGAAATATTTTTAAAATTATGAACAAGCTGAATTTTTGAGTGAAGTAATTAAAAATGCTAACCTTTTCAATGACGCAAACGAGGTTGATGTTGCTCCCTTGTTCTACGTGATATTCCCCATTACCCAGGATAAACGCCTCGGGGACGGCAATAAACAAGTTGACAAAGTAGGAAATAATTCCTGTTCCTGTTGAAACCTGCGGGTGTAGTGATAAAAAAAGGAAATGATGATATATAACTTATTAATAAAATGTACATTCTGTATACTATGTAGGTATCAAGGTTTGTGTTGCATAATGTTTTAGCTTGTAAAAAGTAAGTGATGTATGATCTGATAGGATAAGGGAAAGTGAGAGTTAGTCCATTATAGTATACACACAACTTTGTATCCACTTTATGAATCCGATTTAATGCTTACAACAGCGTTTTTTGGTTTACTGGTTTTTCTACTCTTGTGTGAAAAAAGAAAAGTGACATAAAGCAAAACACAGGAATTAACTGGGTATTTTGAGCTGAATGAGTGGTTGTAGAAACTGTTACTTTTACACACACATATACCACCACCCACAACACACATAAATCATGTTTTTATGAAGGAAGGAAAATGTAAAAGACTATTATGTCAGAAAATGTCAACCTGAATGGACTTGTAGTCCGGTGCTGAAAGTCATTTTTGTGCGTGAGGCTTTCCACATAATGACTTTTCGGTTGAAAGAAGTGACGTTGATTACAACGAAAAGAAAAAAGTAAATGTGTAGCGGGATAAAAAGGAAAATAAGAGTCCAATTCGGAACTTTGGGGCGAAAGGATTGTGGTTGCAATAAATATAATACATTATCATCATGCTGTGTGCAATACAGTGTACGGTTCACACTGATTTTGAATATGTTTTTTACCTGACACTCGTAGGTACCATTGTCACGTTTCTGCAAAAATTTAATTTGTAGTGTCCAGTCTTCCGTGCCATCCACATGGAGAACGTTGAAGCGCTCATCGTTCGTGTATGTGGTCTTCCCTGTGGTTAGAATATGCCAGTCTCTTCGGCGGATCCATGAGATCTATAAAAACAGACGGAAAACAGACACATGAGACAGGTATAACATAAAAAGATTCAACGGATGTGTAATTAGTGCTCCTTTCCCTGGCTTTTTGTGTTTCTGTGGTTCTGAACCACAACAGTGTACAGTACAACAGAGTATATAAACCATAAAACCATGTATTCTTTGTCTGTCGGGTACCTAACATCATGTCTAGGCAAGAGGCAGACTAACTGAAAGGATTACTGAGTATAAATATGTATGCGTCTATTCATTTATTGTAGTAAAAAACATTTTAATTCTAATAGACCGTAATTAATTCCACGTATTTTATGTATTAACCCTTTCAAACCATTTATAAAAAGTCCCTAATGATTTTCCCCCAAAAAAGAATGTTCACTGATTGAACAGAGCAGGACAAGTCATTATCGTTAATCCTTTACATCAATAGAGTAGTGAAAATTCAATGGCAATTGGCAGACCAACAACATTACTTTTTAATGACCCCATTTACAAGCAATAAACAAAGTAAAAGCACAAAAGACTACATAAAGTGATCAATAAAAAAGAGGAAATAAATTAGTACCTAACAAGTTCATACGGCAAATAAGCAATAATTATGTGACTTTTTTTGCAAAGATGATGATTATAATTATAACATGCCTAAGATAAGTATACACCAAATAGTGACCATCTAAGAGAAATTCCCCTATTGGACCTACAGCAAGGTACAATTAGTTATTATGAAATATGCCTATGTATCAGCGTTGTGATGATGCAATGTATGAACTATACAGACACATGTACAACTTAACTGCACTTGGCAGGGTAAATGTTGCAAAAAACTGTGTAAGGTGGTAAGCAAAACAACCCTTTTTTCATCCAAAAATAATATATCACCTGAAAACTGGAACTGAGCAGAACAGTAAGACAAATTATTTGTAAGAGGTATGTATCTAATAATAAGTAGAGTTTTTAGTAGTAAGGAAGAAGAGTAATGCTACAAGTTTATGAGAGCACGTACACGCCTGCCACATTAGTGCAATAAGTCAACTGTGCAAATGTTCACGGTTCGTTAGGCCGTCACATAGATTTCTTCATAAATTTCACGGGAGGCAAGCAAGAAAAAAACATAAGTATACTACAAAAAAAGCAGCAAGTTACTTACGAAAAGAAAAGTGATGTAGTAAATGGTCTAATAGAACATATCCTCCGAAAGTGAGAGAGAAAAAAAATGAATGAATGGATGGATAGAATAGAGATATGAAATACTAAACGAAATGTACAAGAAAGCCTTTTTTATAGTAAATATCTTTAACCCCTTCTTCTTTACAATGACTAGAAAATGGAACAAAACTGTTGTGGAAGTAAGAGCACATACATTCCGATACACTTATAAAAGAAGAAGAAGAAAAAGTTGGTTGGTTGGGGCTTTTTTCTTCTTCTCTCCCGACTCCTTTTACCACTCAAGCATTTCGATAGAAGAACCTTCTACTCATTTTAACAAACGAACTAAACTTACTTACTTAAGTGAGCAAAGTAGGCTAAGAAGAAGAAAAACGACGTGAGAGAAAAGAGGTAAGAAAAATTGAGGAAAATAAAGAATAAAAGTGCACGCACTTTGCTTTGGATTTAGGAAAGGATAAGTATGGCCAAACGTAAACCAGGCTAGGCCACACAAAACAGGAAGACAAGAGAGAAAGCTCAGTAGCAACATGAACAGCAAAACAAAAAAATACATTAATGCACTTTTCTTTTTAGCCGGCAACGGCAACGACGTGCTTTTTTGTTAGTAAAATTGAGGAAAAAATAGACGGAAGTAATTTTTCCCTGCTGACCTCCTTCTTCAAAAGAAAACGACGTGCATCGAGGACAAGTACAGCAGAAAAGTAGCTAGCTACTTAACGTGACATTTTGTGAAGAAAGCAAAAAAATGAAAAAATTTATGCAAGAAAAGTGCAAAAGCTTTGTTGAAAACGAAACATGAGCCTTTTTGCTACTTTCGAAGAATTTTAAATGTTGGCGGGATTGTGCATTGCGCAATAATGTCTCGAATATGTGGCAAGTGTCTGTGCAATACAGAATACAGCCATTTTCGACGTAAGAAAACTTTCAAAATTGAAGTTGCCGCCAAAGTAAAAATTTGAAAATTGTATTGCCATTGCCTTTTCACTTTGTTTACGATTACGAAACGTTTTGTTTTTATGAAATGAAGATTGCGGAAGAGGAAGAAAATGTTGCTCGTACATTTTTTTGCCATTATTTTGCAACAACGAAATTCCTTTGCAATAAACTGCATATTTCATTGAATCTTAATTGCCTTGAATGAATCATTACATATTTTATGAAGATGTAAACTGCACTGCAATTCTTATTTATTTGCTTTTCTTGCTTGGTTCGTTCATTCCCAACAAAATTTAATTTATTTCCTTTTTTGTTTCCGGAATAAACATTAATAACTTTACGGACTGTTTGAGAAAAGCAATTTGGCAGACTCCGAAGGAAGGAAAGCATACGCATAGCGTATAGCATGCACGTTTAACCCTTTAACATTTTTCAAACGCTTTAATAATACATCCTTCATTTACAACAGTTATTTATTTGTTTTGCAATAATGTATTGAAGGTTTTTGTGCATATCCACATTTTTATTAACTTATTTATGATCATGAAACCATATTTTCCTGTTTCTAAAATAAATACAGTGTAACGACGCGAAAACATCAAGTCAAGTGGGTCATAAGGATGCCAGTAGTGGCAGTAAGGTAATATCAGTCAGTTTATCTCATTCCCAACTTCCCTTTTCCATAAAAAGTGATACACAATTCCAAAAAACCTCAAAAGCTTGTAAGATATTATTGCAACCAAAAAGACGAACCAAAGGTAAGAGAATCTTCCAAACAAGATACAAAAAGTTAAGATGAGATCAGTGCATAAAAATTGTGTGTAGGCGGATGGTGGAAAAGAAAATGCGATGCGGGTAATGTATCTTATTGCAATGTTGCACCTACCAAATTTTTATTGTGTTTTTGCTGCTCTACAAAAAATGCAGTTTACTTTCTGCTCCTTGTTCTGTGGTGTGTGGTGTCTTTCGTTTTTACTCTTATCTTCCATCTTTCTATTTTCCCCTACTTATTTTACGATACACACAGAAACCCATATATTTTACCTACTTTCTCTGTCGTCTCCGGTTTCCCTGTCTGTGTATCTTTCTTGAGTTTATATCCTAAAATCTATCTTATCGTATCGCACCAAAAATATTTTCTAGCAGCCTACTTTTCTTTCCCTTTATTTTACACAGTGTAGTAAGTAGTAACCATGAATGAACCCAGTTCACAGGAAAAAAATATCATCCAAGTAAAATTTATTTCTTATCTTTTACTTCCTCTACCTTCTTTACAACCGACAGACGATGGTGCAAATGCAGTGCTGGTGCAAATGTAGGTAAACAGGAGACACTTCCAGAAGAAGAAAAAAAATTTCACAGAGACTCCTCACCACCTCACTCCTCTCATTTGTTATCCCCTAAAATATATGTAACGATAATGATAGCAAGTTTACTACTCTACTTTTTTTCTCGTATAACCTTACCAAAAAATCTATTGCGTCGACACGACAGTCGACACACTCTTCTCAGAAAATACGGTAACACCATTTTTAAGTCCTTTTTCTACCACTAACAATGTATTATGTATTATTATTACTAAGAACATCTTGTTCTTCTTACTGCTCCTTAACTTTTTTTTCTCTTATACATTTTCCATTCAACCCTTTCCCCTTCCTTTTTAAGTGTCAGTCTGAATGAGGTTTTCTTTCGCGTCCCTCATTCATTCAGTCAGTGAGCCCGTCCTTTCAAATGAGTTAACTACGCTAACGCTGTCAAGTCAGTAGAGAAATGGAATAGAAGTGCAGAGTAGTCTAAAAACCACACTAAAATACGAAGAAAATAGAAAGCCAAAAGTACAAGTAGTTTTTATTGTCTGGAGAAAGGTAGAAAAAAGGAACAAGGAAGTATGGTATACCACCACCGACAAGGTAAAAAAACATACTATGTATTTTATAGATTTCTTTAATGTGTGTAGTGAATGAATGAATGAATGTAGGGCACTCTGTAAAATGGTATGGTTTTTCTGTTTGGGTAATATTACAACGTGTGCAGCAATCTCATGTTTATTTCAAAAGCAAAAAAGAAGGCATAATAATAACCCACATAAAAACACCACCGCAAAAAAAGAAGAAAAAAAAACACTCAAATTTCTTGCTAAAAACACACACGTAACATAACAATAAATGCTGTTGTAAAATCCCATTTTAAGCCATGTATATTTCTGGTATATTCATATATAAAAAATAATGTTTTGGGATTGAGTGCATTATTTAAAGCGGAAGTGAAAGTATTACTATTTTTGTTAGTAGAACGTACATAGGTGGGGCGTAGAGTGAGCGGAGTTACATTATTGCCAAAAGTTGTATGAGGGCTGGGTTCTAACAATAATTTCGCCTTTTCTACTGGAGAAAAAAACCATTATATTATGTAAACCTTTTTTTAAATTTATTTTTTCATCCTAGTAGAAAGAAAGCTTTAGAGGTAGCATGCATGAATGATCAGAATGATGGTGGATGTGGATACCGTCTTTAGTTTAGAGTTTCACCTGTTTTGACAATGAAAGCCAAAGATCATTTTTTATTTCTTTAAGTCACATCCACCCGCCCGTCCCCAGCTTTTGCAAGCAAGCAATCTACGCATCACACAAATTCGCCCTTGTAAAATAAAATCCTCTTTTTTTAACTTTATAGTTTAGTAGATCAGTAGAGACAGACTTGTCATGATGATGATCATGATGATCATCGTTGCTGTCATGTCATGTTCAAGTCTTGATGCATTGATGCACACGCACATCACATCATTTTGCTGTGGCCCAGAATGAAAAGCCGTGACCACGAAAAAAACCAAGTCAATTTAGCCAAGTCAGATTTCGCTAAGCTTTTTGCTGCCTGTCTTGATCCTCTCAGCGTAATTCTCTCTCCACACAAGCAGCAGAAGAAGACGAAGAAGAAGACTACAACATTGTCGTCTTCGACTTTTAGCTGTCGTCAACTTTTAGTTAGAAGGATTGGTTGAGCAGTGTGAGTAAAGAGACAAAAATGGAAAAGGGTGTAGCTGAAGCAGCGGTTGGTGCTTGTATGCTTTCATGAATTTACACGACAGGAAATTGTGAGCTCACTCCTGACTACATACTCTCCTTTACTGACTACTTGTGTAAGTGCTTTATCTTCACTCTTTCACCCTTTTAAGCACTGCATTTTTCTTTCTCTCAGGCAAAAAGCAAAAGCTAGCTCAACACTTGTCTTGATTACTTCCTCTTTCGAAAGAAAACAGTGTAAAAAGTCGTTCTTTACTTCATCGTATCATCCTCATCATCATCATCTAGAAAGAGCGCAAAAAAAGATTTTCTACCTCCTCCTTTCTCTGCAAATAATTTGGCCAAATTATATAACTTATCTTTATACTCTATACACTTATCTATCTATATGATTTCACATAAACTAGTAAAATGTAGATAGACTATGTTGGCACCAATAACAAATCAGTTCTTTATGCATCGTCACTCAACTTCTCTTGGTGTTGTGCTTCACTTCACATACGGATATTGCTTTGTGTACTTGGCATGCACCATATTGGATATAACTATCAACCAACCTATTTTCTTTTAAGGAGGAATTTGTAGTAACTATTATATAGTGAGAGTCAAGTCAACTCAGCAAATTCCTTTTTTATCTCCATTTGATTTTTTTCGAGGAGAAATGCACAATATCGATAGAAAATGGGAAGAAAGAGGACATACTGCGTAGTACTGTGTGTGTACCTTAGGAAATAAAGTAGCAAAATCAAATGCAATCTCCTTGTGGAATGCAATGTGCCAAAAGGCAAGTCAGTCAGTGATTCACTTTTTTTAGAACAAGTATACATTGCGGATAATAAAAAAAAGAAATCGGGAAGTAGACCAAAGTGGCTAACAAGCAGACAATCAATACTTGCATAGTATCATATCATCATGTGGACTTTTTTTCTCTTTTGGGGAAAATAAAATAAAAAAGATTCCTTGCAGCAGTATTGCTCCCACCATCGTAGAGCAATAACCACAGAGAAAATAGTGTTAAAGCTTATCTTATTCGCATATGAAAATTTGATTGCAAATGTTGGCCAAACATTGTCGCCATTTTTTGGGAGCATGGCTGTATGGCTATTGTATCGTGACAAAATCAAATTCAAAAGAGAATTGAGATCAATGCTATGATGCTTTGCAGTCAGTCTATCCTCCAAACTTCGTTTTGAAGACTTTCCAGATAGCCTAAAAATGTGCAAATTAAATAAAAAGTGTGGAAAGTATACTTGTGTTTATGAAAGCAAGGAGAAGCAGGGAAATTATTAGGCCTTCACTCTATTTATTTTAACACTTTACTTCCTTTTTAAAATATGAGATTAGATCACATGCTAAATCCCTTCTAATGTTGCTGAATAAATGGAAAAGTGAAGGAGAAATAAGTTCCTGGTTCCTACATAACTTTTGTCCTTTTTCTAAAGGAATCGATGTGTAAAAAACTACTTGTTAAAGTTTGATGATTTTGATTTGATAATATTGACATAAGAGTGCATACAAAAATAAATGATGTTATTTTGGTAGGCAGTGTGTAAAGCAAAAGATGGAAAATGAGACGGTAGAGATTTTTTTAATCAACAAACAGTCAACAGGGAACTGAATTAACTGCAAAAAAACAATTTTTCCGCATGAACTATTTGTCTAATGAATATGTACTCAATAGCCAACCAAATAAAAAATGTCTACCTCTATCAGATTGCAAACTACGACTAAACTTTATTATCTTTTATTACCGTCATCTCTCTCAAGATCACTTTTCTTCTTGAAAAAAGTGTAGTATGAATATACACACCAACTTATGTCTGTTATTTGATGTATGTAGTCATAATAATAAGCATAAAACCATAAAAGCAAAAGAAGACACCAAAATTCTTCCTTGAGACAATACGCTTTTTGTGTTAGATTTTGCCATGAAACTTTTTTCAACCCTATTTTTGTGTGACTCAGGAAAACTTTTCAAAGTTGTAAGCCTTTCTTCTTATGAATGTATGTAAAGATAGACCTCGCACTCACTTTTCCTTCTTTTTTATTCTTCAGTCGTTGTAATAATATTCCTTGTACTTTACCACTGCGCTTTTCCAATTCATAGACGACAAAACTTGCCATCAAAAGTTTTCTTACTTTTGAGCATTCTTACATCTTTGTAGAAAGGCTAAGTAAAGAGTAGCGTAATAATAGGTTTGTAGATAGTATAGAGTAATAGTAAATGACGATTTTATTTTTTCCAAACAATTTTCCGCTAGAAGATTCCCTATGATTATTACTCTGGTCTCTTATGTAATACGTTACGTGACATAATAATATTCACACTCAGATACGCAGATATATAGAGTATGAAGATGGAAGGATGAAAAAACAGTACTGACTCGGATAAAAACCTATTTTACGTCGTGGTTCAGTTGAATATTCTGTGCAGGAAAAAATGAAAAACTTGAGGGAATTGCAACACACACACATACAACTACTTTTTGCATACACATCGTCATCATGATCATTTTCCCACAAGTTTGTGTGCATAACATCATCTTGAATAGAATGTTTACATGATCACATGTTTGAGAAGAAAAACGAAACAGTTTGTGTACATCAATTCTTTCATCCACGTGACTGGCTAGATTGCAGTTTTTCATCATTCCTTTCATGTCGGTTCATAAAACACGTTTACTCCAATTTTCATGCAAACAGGTACAATGTACACCACCCACCTTATTTATCGCATCTTTGCCTGCTGCGGTATTTCTATTTTCCATTCCACATGCACAAAAACAAGGAGAAGAGGATGAAAGTAAACTCATGTGAAATCTCTTTTTATTTTCCCGTCCTCTTCATTATATCACGTGAATAGACAGCATCGCATGGCAAGAAATACGCATACCTGCTTTACTTCCAATTTCTCAAGAGTAACCACTTAAAAACGTGTTTGCACGGTAAAAAAACCCACAACAGCAAGCAGTAGCAAAAACCAACCCACTCTCGTGTAGATTTTCTGTGTATTTTGGTATATATTCTTGGCAAAATTGTATGCACACTTGGAAATGCTTTTATGTTGCACGCGCTTCTGAAGAATCCAAAAGGAAACATTGAAAATTGAAAAGCTGTTTTGAATGCTGACTGTGGTTTTAACTTTGCCTTGTCTAAAGTAAGAGGAGAAAGTATATATTTCTCTCTATCTTTATTTTTCTCATCTCCTCTTCTTTCCAAGTAGCAGACTTCGGCTTAACTCCCAAAAGAGCTCATTTTACTTTCGTCTGTATGTTTAAAATTCCAAGTTTTTTGGGTACGCAATTGCTACTTGGCTGTTATAATACCCATTCATATGATTCTTTTCTTCTTTCAAGTTTTTCCTTAGTGTGTTTTCTTTACTTCCGACGACTTTCTTTGCAATTGTGCAGTGCAATAAGATGAAATCTAATGAAACATGCAAAACTCTGGCCTGGCAGAGAGAGAGAGTTGACTTTTCTGCTTTGCTTTTTTCACTCTCTTTGTCTACACCAAAACTATGTAAAAAGTTACTTTCTTTCTTCTGATTCCCGGACGTTTTTGTGGTTTTTGGTATGACTTGTATAGAGAAATTCAAATACAAAGTGTAGAATTCATGGTGGAGCAGAGCGTTTTCATTGTTATGTCTTTCCTTTTGTGTTACACTTATTGCCTTGGCTTGTCTAAATGGTTTGGTAGATAGAAGAGTGTGGAGTGAAGAAAACCTCCACTCGCTCAGATGATGTCATCATGATGATGATGATACCTACCATATTATTATGAAATGAGGCAGCAAAGTGAAGTCAAATATCACAGCAGTCGAGTCAAGTCAGCTGGCTGGCATATCTTTTTTTACTTTTAGTTTGGTCATAAGAGAAAAAAATATAAAGTGAAATGGGAGAACTGCGACTTGCGACTTTTTGTGGTCACATTGTCTTTGTATGGCTTGGTAGTAAACGTTACTGAGCCCTGTCATTGCATTACTTCTCTGTTCTCTTTTCTAGAATGTTATGATTTTCATCCTTTTCCCAGTCTTTGTTAGTGTTTCTTGGAGAGAAGATGAGAATGACAATAGTAGTTTCATTTGTACATTTAAGAAAAAAGACAAAAAAAGAAGGCTTGATGATTGTTGCCTATATACCTATGTATATGCTTATTTGATGTGCGTATAGGTGTTTTACTGGAATAGCTGCTGTCAGTACTCGTTAGCCCGCAGAATCATTTGTCCGACCAAAATGTACTCTCAATTTGTCCTTTTCTTTCTCATTTTATGTTTATGACTATGTCAGTCAAGTCGTCGGAGAAAAAGAAGTAGAAAGAGAAAGTGGGCTTCTCTTTCGTCTCGTAATGGTGAAGGGAGATGTACCATGTACAGCTATTAGAGTTCCTATACAGTTTTTTGTTCATACTTTTGCAAAGACATTTTTAAGTACCTTTAGTATTTGCACAATCAACTTTACTACAATTGTAGCAGCAGTAGCAAAACTTTTCTTTCAATGTTTGTTTTGTGGAAAAAGAAGCACCGCTGTAATTGCAAAAAAAAACTTGATACAGTTTTGGTGGCGATGAAAGAGAAAGGCGAAGGAAGGTACAGTCGTGTATTTATATGGCATGACTTACCCTATTGATAAAAAAGTGTTCGCTTTTAACATACACTGTACACATTAATTTTAGACGAAAGTTTTTCTGTCACTACTTTGCGAGGATTGCAGAAAATTGGGGAAAATTAGAGAACGCTTTTAATTGTCTTATTGTTCTTTAGGTAATTGCTGTTCTGCTGATTTGGGAAGAAGAGAACAATTTGGGGCCGAATGAAAAGGTCTTGGAGTAATTATTTGTGATTGGTCAAGTCAGTGAAAAGTAAAAACGGGAAACTGGCGACACTATGCAGGAATTTTATCATTACATTACGTTACGTTATACTTATATATTTTCTATTTTGTTACGGACAGATATTTCTGCAGACAAGCTATATTTTGACAAAAATAAATAATTCGTAAATCTGCTTACCAGAGAAAATATACAGTGTTATGAGTTGCCTGTCTCTCTAAAAAAAGAGAAATATGTAATCCGGAGAAGTTCAGTAAATTTTGCACGCATCGCAAAAAAATGTTGGAAGTAGGCAAGTCATGAACGTATGAACAAAATCTGACAAGCAATCAAAATATTTATGAATTGTGATATGGCCTTGTACAAAAGTTGTAAGTATTTTTTGACAAAGCCATAAAAAATATATCTTTCCTCTAGTAAATTGCATAAGGAAAAGTCATAAAGGAAAAAGGGAATTGCTACGTAGATAAATTGTAAGTGAAATAATGTTGGTGGCATAATGGATAAAAAAGGAATGAGCAGTCAGTTTTTTTGTATGTGATCTACTCAAAGTTATGTACAAACAAATATATGCACAATACGCGTTGTTTGTGTGCAAAGCTTTATATGAATGCGTTGTCGGAAAATCAGAACTCCGGAAAAGTCTAATAAAAAAATTCTGAAAGGACATTAAAATAGGTATGTATTTTTATTAGATTTGTTCCGCAGGCAAAAATAGAGAAATGGGAGGGGGATATTATGGACAGATGAATGGGCGACTGACGGACGGACGTATGAAGATGATGCAAAAAAATACTTACAAGACTGCTGGGTGTGCGAAAATATTAGAGAGAGGTACACAAGTACAAACACACCAAGAAAAAGAATAAAAGAAAGTGTAAAAATTGACCTGGTCATTTGCAAAGAAAGAGGAAATGGGTTTGGCTGATATGCTGCTCAATCAAAAATGACTTGGTTAACTCCTTTTTTTACTATTATTGCTGCATTGCATTCATTCAAAGCATATTTTTTCTCTATTTTTATTTTTATATCATCTTTTATGTACACAAACATGGACATGTGCACAAATATATACCGTACTCATTTTTTATTGTTGCGGTGTGTGGTTTGGAGGATACGAAAGGACACAGAGGAATACATACATACCTACATATGAATATGAATATACAATCTTATTATTAGGTTGCATTATTAGCCTGTTCTCCTTTGTGTCAAATGGAGAAAATGGATTTTATTTTAAGAATGTGCGTTTCAGAGTGACGTGAGTGACCAATGCTTCCAAAGTGTATGCTTTTGTTGTGGCACAAATGTCATTGCAAAAAATACATTACGATACATCAAATTCATATATTTTTGTGAACTAGGTCGTTTCAGAATATTATTACATAGTAATATGGCTGAAGCATGTTATTATTTTGGTGTTGGTGGGGTAAAAAAGTAGTGAGAAAATATTATTATGACAGCTAGTCATAGAGTCAAAGGCGCATTTCCATATTTGATGATCGCATCATGACTTTCTCAGGTCTGCACTCACTTGTTCTCATTTTTATTCCATCACTTGACCATTTGCATTATATTACCATGCATTAAAAGTATGTTTTGTTGTATACCTTACGGGCATTTTGTTTTGATAGTTTTTTCTTTAAAAGTTTTTGTAAAAGATTGGTCAATTTACAAGTTAGCATAGTACAATCGCTTCCTGTCTGTACATTTATTTGCATATCATTTTTTTTGGGAACTCGTACCTCTTGGCCATATTTTTGTTGTACAAAATTATTTCATTTTAAAAGAGAACAACATTTTTTTGCTTGGAGTTCTGTTTTCTGTTTTGTTGGAAAAATATTGCTTTCAAATTTCACTTAAGCACGTGATATTTCATATAAAATAGCTTATAGTAAAAAGCCATCTGATAACCGTCAGCGTTATTTTTTTATTCCAGCCCAGCCCATCAAATAATAAAAGAAAATTGTATATCGCTTCGCTATCGCATCATCGTCGTCAACATTTTTTGTATGTGAAACGGGTTTTAAGTTAAAGCTGTCCACACCGCCATACAAATAAAATGCAGTAACGATCTTTGTCCACTTTGGCATACATTACACTGAAAATTGCACAATTCGCTTTCTCTCGCCTAGCCACTCTACAACATCACATTACACAATGTTTTTATGTTCCATTTTTGTTTCATGGTTCACTTCACATTTCACTTTTGTCCTCGTCCTCGTATTTCTGTTTTTGTATGGTTGGCTTGTTGAAAACCTGGGGGAAGGGCAAAAAGAGGATTTTTTTCGGCGAGTCGTCGGCTAGAATAGTCTAGCTGTGAATGTGCCAACGAAGGTCACATCAGAGAAATGGGCAAGCCACTCGTCCAGCTTATTTGCTGCATCGCATAAATTGAATGTATACCGTTGGTTTCGTCTTCGTCGAGTAATTTCTCTGATTGCATCAAATCGCCGAATCTGGCCTCTATAAAAAGCTACAAAACTGTACTTTTACGAGTATGTTGATTGCTGCCGTTAACATTCCAAATTACATGAAATATGGCATTTTCCCTACTTTTTGGAAACAAATGAATGCATAATATGTGTGGCAACAACAAAAAAGTACGTAATTGTGTGACGTAATGGCTTATTTTCTACAAGCAATTTAGCATAGCCATCAAATCAAACAAACTGCTTAACATACCATTAGAAAAGATGTCAATATGATCATATTTTTTATTTGGTATAGCCCATGTTTAGCCATTTACTCTTTACTGCATGTCCTTTGTTGATATCATCGGGTGAGATCAAATTACAAATTTTGTATAATGCTTCGCAGTTTAAAAAACAAAATACCTAGACAAAGTACAAGTACAAAGACAAAGTCAATGAAGAACGACGTGCGAATGTGCGAGTATAAATAAAAATGTCTTCAAGTTTTGGGACAATATGTATTAGATTTAGAAATTCCTTATTAATGGACCAAGTCGATACAATTTCGATTAACAGAATGATTGTGCACACATTTCTAGTTGCTGGATTTATATTAACTGCACATATTTCCGGTTCAATTCAAGGATATCCCGTGTATCTGCTCAACAGCAGTATTTGAACAATTAGCTTTTAATTTTTAAACAGCGTTGTAACTAGTTAAAAATTGGGTTCCTTACCGATCTCTCTCCGAGGTTCCTCACTCGACATCTCATAAACGCCGTATCCCCCAAGGGCACAGTCATATTAATGCTCGTATTATTTTCAAACGGACTCCCATCCGGGAATCTCGATTGGAGGTCTTCATAACTGGCAATATACTTGCGAGCGTTGTTCAACAAATTAGTGTTAGTGTTACTACTAGCTTTATTGTGATACGTTTTATTCCCTGAGGAGCGTCCTCCACTCAAAGGCTTTCTTGTTGAATTACTCGTCAAATCATCGTCAATTTCCAAGGATGACGATGGTGACGCAGTCAGGTCCGTTGATAATGGGGCTTCAGTTGGGGTAGTGGCAGTGGTACTTGTGGTGGTGGTCGTTGTTGAAGATGATGCCTCCGCCCCATCCGGTCCCAGTGGCCACGTGTTACTGAGTGCAGTCTCATAATGGTTCCATCTCTTATTATTATTTGTATTGCCAACAGGAACATTTACGCTACTACTTAAAACACTTGTCGTTTCACCATCCTTTTGTAGAATGATGCTACCTTTACTTGTACTGATGCTGATAAGGGTACCACTAGCCACATTGTTCACCACTCCAACTCCTCCTGAAAAAAGATCACACAGAAAATAAAACAAATTATTATTTTACATCAGAAGAGCTTTTTCTCAGAAAAACTTCTCACTTCACTTGCTTATTTTTCACTTTTAACCCTTTTCCCTCACTTCTGACTAAAATAAATTGAATGAGAATTTCGTTGAAATGTGAATGTGACCAGAATTGTGAAAGTGAAACAAAAGAGTTTTATTTTTAGCTCAAAAAGCAAAAAAAGCTGACCCACACACTGTCCTATGTCCTTCTTTGCGTTTAAGTTATTATCATATCTTTACAGCCGTGTCACATAAGAAGAAAACATTCACACACAGAATCATGTTTACATTCTAGCAGTGTAACTACATCACTTTTTTATCATCATTTTCATCCTTGGAATTCTAGTCTTGTGTGACCTCACTTGACTTGAGTCGACTTACCTACTTCCCTTTTGGGACTTAGATGCCATTTTATACATATACATACCTTTACATATCATGCCATGATACAACCATACAACTGTTTGCTGTAAGTGACATGACAAGTCTAAAGAAAGAAAGCAAGGACCAGGCGAGGCGAGGAATAAGAAAGGAAGCCCAAGAGGGAATAAAAACTGTAACAAAGAGGCAAAATAAGAAAAGGCAAGACACAATAACCAAGCTATCATCATGAATAAAGTGACACTTTCTTGCCCTGAAAAAATGTACAGAATCAAGTGATGTGATAGCTTTCCACCACGTGAGACTGAAAAAATACTAACAATGCAGGTCGGGGGATGGGTAAATCCAAATCAAGATGAAAAATATATTTTCTAAGACAGTTTGTCATGCTGAATATGAAAATCATAACCATTTTCCCGAATGGGCAGGTTTGTGGGAGTCCCCATTTACCCTAATGCTTA
>JAQFXM010001043.1:0-37061 GCA_034693345.1 Entomobrya multifasciata | reverse complement strand
AAAGCTAGCGGTAACCATGAGGTGATGTCATAACCTGGATTTCGGTTCATGTTGGTTTTGTATTTGGAAATGAAGATTTTGTTTGTTTTCTTTTGTTTTAAAAAAAATCATCAACAGAATGGAAAATTAGGGAAGGATAAACTTCTTTCGCTGTGAGGACACATATCTCTTTTAGATTTGGTCAGTAGTCTTACGTTAGTGTATTAACATTCATAAATGCCCACGCATGTATTTTTGTGTGAATGCTTATTCCTTTGCTTATGACTGGGTTGAGGAGATGGTACATCGAAGGGTAGGCTAGACAGTTGACAGGTAAGACCTGAATGATTTATTTGGAAGGGTGATATGTGTGTCACATTCCTTTATTGTATTGCGGTATAAACATTGTCATACTTTGATGTATACGCACATATAAAATTCGTGTATCGTAGTTTTTGTGGAGACAAACATGATTACCGATATAAAAAGTTAATGTTATT
Source organism: Entomobrya multifasciata (assembly GCA_034693345.1). Taxonomy (NCBI): domain Eukaryota; kingdom Metazoa; phylum Arthropoda; class Collembola; order Entomobryomorpha; family Entomobryidae; genus Entomobrya; species Entomobrya multifasciata. The sequence continues at coordinate 36,582 of JAQFXM010001043.1, read as the reverse complement.
ACTAATGTGGAGCTCCGAAAAATGACAAAAATATGACTCGTTGCACCTGAGAGGATTTAACAGGAGACATAAGTTTTCGATAAAGAAATGAGCATAGGACAGCCGGACACATAAGGGCCACGGCAGCTAAAATGAAGTATTACTGTAATTTTTGTTATTACACGATTTTTTAGACATGTGCTAGTCATTGCCTTTGGGAAATCAAGGGGTATTTCGTAGTAAAAGATAGTAGGTACGTAGGCTCCACGCAAATTAATTTTAGGTCCTGAAAATTACAGTTATCTGATCAGTTGTTATTTAAATGTCACTAGTGCAAAATATCAAACAAAATTTAAACTGCTTTCATTGGAAAGCAAATACGGTCCCAAAAAATGGTATTGTTTAAGTTCTTAAATAATATTCGTACAAACTATTTCCGGAGACATTTCATTTTATTCGACCAATAAACCACAATTTAATAAGGTTTACAATATTCTATTAAAATTATGCTACAATTCTGTTCTTTTATGTGTATCATACAAATATTTTGTCAACTCCAGAAGTGCTCTCAAGTTTAGGGTTTTACGAGGGAAAAATTATACACATTCATCCCAAATTGATTCTTTGTGTTAAAAAGTGTTTTTAAAAGTCCAGGATTTCACAATTTAACAAAGCCAGAGTGTGTACAAAGTCCTTTTTTTCATTCAAATGAAATTTATTTCAAATATCTGAAAAAAATCTTTGGATAATTGGTCCTTATTGATAAATGAAGTAGTGGCAACATAAATGATTAGTTCAAATTCAAACAAATGTGACAAATATGTACAAAAATAGTTTCCTTTTCTTTACTCAGAAAACACATTTTGATTTATACAAAAACTTTGAATGTGAAAACACTGTTTTAACTGCCTCTCCGCTTTATGTCTTTTGTGAAGTGTTTGTGGCATTTACATATGAAAAACTAACAAGCTGTTTTGCTCAAGATTTTTATCGAGAAAAGTTTCCATTTAGGAAATTTGTATGCACCAGCAGTAAATAAGAAAGGGAACACAACCACCATACATAATAGAATATGTATCCCTGTTTTTACTACCATGATCAGTGGTTTTGTAAAGATGCAATGGTTAGATAGGTTTGATATCATAAAAGTTGTGTGGTTTTCTTATTTCTAGTACAGTCAAATAGATTACTTGAATCCAAACAAGAATTCGAATTGAAATTGCTTATATATGCTACACTTTTGGTAAGATGCTTGCTTGTTTGATAAAATATATATTTATTTGCCATCAAATACTTTTTCAATCGTTTAAACCAAGAATTTCTCGACTTGATGCTTGTTCTTCCCGTATGGAAATGGCTTTTGGATGAATAAATTGTTGGAGGCTGCCCGTAGTCCTCTTTGATTCCTGCTCGGCGGGTACTCCAATAAACTATTTCGTGCCGTTTTTCCTTTCTTTTCAGATATTAGAAAACGTCACGTCACAATGCACGACTAGCTAAAATATGACACATATATAATGTTAAGATAAGCAATCTGTGACAAGATGTGTGTTCAAAAACCAACTTGAATGAAGAAGGTTTTTTGTGCACATTTTTATCGAATTTATACCTTGTTCATAACACACACTTATCGTATATGTATGAGTGGTTTCTTTTACACATCTGTATTGGCGCACATACCTATATGTTTTAATATTATATGATATGTTCTTTCCACGTTTTACGGATCACGCATTTTTGAAATGTGACATTTCTATTTGGATATTTTTTCCCTGCTTGTCTACCAATGAAATTACATATTTCCTATCTTGATTAGTTATGAAACGATTCTTATACTATAATCAAAGTTATTTTTCTAATGACTTTTTTTACTTTTATATCAAACGTTTGCATTTCGTGATGATGTTTTTTTTGTAAATTCCTCTGTTATAATTAAAACGATTCCTCTTTTACGTATGTAAATTGTATTGCGTAAATTGAGGAACAGTTCCATTTTCATTGCTGCCCTGTTTTGTTGCTGGCAAAATATATATTGTTCACGCTCTTGACTTTTTTGACTTACATACCTCGAACACTAGCGACGTGTATTACTGCATACGTGATGTTGATGTAACATCATCTTGTCCCCATCATACACGCACATATCCAAACATCAAACAAATGTCATTCCTTTCTTTTATTAAACCTTTTCATATTACTTCATATCCAGTTTTTGCACAAAATAGGTCACACAGACAGACTGACGAATGGCGAATAGAAAGCTCTTTGAAAAATACACAGACGACCATATTTTAATAACATGGCGACAACACAGCAACTGCAGAAGGACATATTGTGTTTATGTGTAAATATTTAATAGCGGCTCTAGCTATTATGCAGTGCTCCATCATAATAAACGCATGTAAATGCAGGTTACGCACGTCCGGAACTCTGTAAAATCCATTTTCTAGAATGTTATACGCTGCTTTTCTCTACTCTTATTCTGGAGACAAGGGAATATGATACGACTACAACGGTATGAACTTTTTAGTGATGTGTGGCTCGTCACGGCGTGTTTTCGTTGTTTATCTCTTTGCCAAAAAATATGTTGAAGGCGTACAATGCATTGAGACGACCCGAGAAAGTTACTCTATTTTTTCATGCCTCACTTTATTACAGAGAGAGGTTTGCAGTTGTGTTCGCGTGAACCCACCTCATTAATGCCTTCATACTGGACGACGGGCGGGTGGTGATTGATGGTAGTGTCATTGGGGGAAATGGACATGAAAGGGGAAAAATTGAATTTGAAAACATAGCTGCCTAAATAAACAAGCAACAAGCCAATGCGTACATTATATATGTTATACATAGTTTATTGACGTGTGTTCTTTGATCTGGCATGAAATTATGCATACTTTCATTCATTCAAAAATTCTCCACAACAAGAACAAGTACCGCACACACTTAAAAGTATTATACTCCGAATAATATTAGTCATTTCGTGGTTTCGTTCTCTTATTGACTAGTAAAGAATAATGACTTTCTGTCGTTTCTGGTTTTGAATAATGCAAATCCATCTATTTTAGATAATTCTTTTTGTTATTTTTCTTACACTTTCGCTTTTATGTTTGTCTCGATTGTTAAAAAATAACAACATATTTTATACACAAAATAAGCGCATACAAAAATGCTGCAAGAATATAAGATATACTGTGAAAACAAGCATAACACTATATGTTTGACAGAAAAAGCTTGACAACTTGTTAACTTACTCAAGATTCAAGTTGTACTTTGATAGAGCAAAAGTTGTTTTGTGAATAATCAGTAGAGAGGAGAATTGACAATTTGTAAAGAGAAGATGCATGGCTTTACGTAAGGGAGAAACTAGTGTCACTTTAAACTTGAGAGAATGCAAAGGAAAGATAAAATACGACATGGAAGACGTTAATCGATGTAACTATGTATATGTGTATTGCTTCGTACGAAACATGCTGTGAGGCATGCAATCCATTGAAGTTAGAAGTATAGACATCCTAGTACAGTGTCTTAAGAAAGTTTTTGCTTTGTTGACTGTGTAAGAAGAGAAGCGATCTAGTGTGTCGAACAAAAAACTTGAAATTCATTGATGTCTTCTACAAAAGAAGATGCAAGTAAACAGAAGAGAGAAAAACCCAAGAGTTGTTTTAGGGGTTTTAGGAGTCAGCGTCTTTCTCAGTTGGAAAATTTATTGCCTAATTGCATTCATTGACTAAGTGGGTGCGAGACCAGATTTACTTTCTGCTCAATTTTTCCCTCAATGTTTTTGTCTTCTTTTGAACTTAAGAAGTTCAGAGATGAAGATGAGATTCAGGCAGAGGCAGAGAAACCGAATACTTATTCTCGTAATTAGCATTTTGTGTTTCTTCAGAGAACATCTCTCTGGAGCCAATATTTAGTTTTTTAACCAGTCAATAATGAAATGAAGGGTTGCTGCTAAAGAAATAGGGTGTTAGCTAGAGAAAAAATATGTAACCATCTACTATTCGTAACAAGCCTTGTAAAAAAGCAAACATTGTTACTTTCCGGCCGACCCTTTCCACTTCTTTTTTTTATACCAACATGTTGTCGATTTCAATACACATTGCGGAAAGTAGAAATTGTTTCGTAATTAGCGTGTTTTCAGCAGTTTATCATGTTTAGAGAGGAAATAATTGTGACATAACAGATGGGTCAAGTTGCAACAAAATGCACGAACATATACACGCATACTCCTTTTTAGAAACGTACAAAATAATTAACTAGTCTAGTCGCTTGTTGAAATTCAATTAAATTTTTATTGGAAGTATCAGTTTCAACATGTTTATAATCTCAACTTGATCTTAAACTTTTTTCAAAGTTCTATTTAAGAAAATACGTATATGCTCACCATAAAAAACGATGAAGGAAGGCAAGGTTGTTGAAGGTGAGGGTTATGATTTAAGGGAATTGTTGACTTGAAACCAAATGACTCATCTCTTCTTTCCGATTATTGTAATGTTCGAATTGCTTGGTTTCTCAACATTTTTGGTAAACGATTCCATCTAATAAATATTTCTAATCTTGTTAATGATTCTTCAAGGTATATATCTTTAAGCATGCAAACTATGCGAAGGATGTATCATTTGTCACTCAAATTATATGATGATTTGTTGCTAGCTCAAATGATTAATGTGAGTTTTCACATTTAAAAATGTCTGTTTTTGTTTTAAATGAACGTACTCAATTCGAGACAGTCTCGAAGAATTTTTATAACCTTTGGCGTAATATTTTTAAAAATGCATTTAGTGTCTGCGTGATAATAATTTATTTTAAGTTATTTTCTATATAAAAGGTTATCAATCTACAAGAATCGCATACTGATTATTGCCAAACGAAAGGTAGTTGCAGGTTATGTATAATTTTCAAAATGCCGACAGAAGAGGGGTAAAAGAGGACACTTGCTTTTGTAACTTATAAGTGAATCTATGTGAGTATTTATCGCTTTTTTATAGTAAAAGAAATAGGCGGTGGCTCTATTTTATGCATAGAATTGGAACGAGCTGAAAGGGACGATTTTATTATGTGGTTTTTGGGCTTTGGCTTGGTTGTATAAGATGAGATGATGATGATGGTCTCTTGTTGACTTGACTTGCTGTTTCTTGGCTGACATACACAGACACACACCACTTATTATTACACCGACATACTAAATATAATATGAAGTACTCTATCTATTATAATACGGTGTCATTGTCTCATCTTGACTTTTTGGCTTTTGTCTACATGAAGGAATCTGGAAATTATGAAAAACGAGGAAAATTTTTATGACGACAAGCATTGCATAAAGATTGGTCTGTTGTCGTTAGAAGGAGTAGAAGGGGGAAAAACAAGGTTGACAACCAAGAGGAGAAAATAAGAGAATATATCCAAAAAGGATCTGTATTTTATCATTATTCAGCAAAGTATACCTGAAATGTGTATTTAGCGGCAAAGTTGGTTTTTTATATGTGCTTAAACAAAGAAGTGACGAATCCCACAAGACCACATTTCATTGAGGCCATATAATTTTGATGATAAATGTGTTGGCAAGAGAAGAGCGACAGGGGTATTTGTCTTTTAACTAGAGAAAATGTTGGATATGTTGACTGATGATGACGATGAGGTGGATTCTGAAAGATGAAAGAAACAAAAGGGAGGTGGTGGAGTGCGGAGGATAGGTGGATTTTATATAAACGCTTTGTTAAAATCCACACATGACTATAGTATATTTGTAATATATGTACCTTTACCACCGTCAGTCATAGACTTTAAGTCATTTAATTCATGGTAAGGGTTAGGCAGGTATGCATGCTCATTATATGAGCGTGCACAAAAGTTATGTCGTTGATGTGGTTTGGTTTGATAAAAAAAGGTTAGTATCTTCTTCGCTCATTTGTATCATTAGCAGAAGAAAATGAGAATGTTTCCGCTGTCTAATGTCAAGCATTAAAATTTTGTTGAGTTTTAAGTGACATTGCATTTATTTCCTCTCATTCACCTATGAACATGCTTACTTAGCGTCTAATTTCAAGTTGACAACTCGAATGATTATGTGGTGTGGAGATTTATTTGAATAAATGTACGGAAGATGAGAATGAAGCGGGTTGTTAATGTAATTATTTGGGGTTTACCATATCTGTTATGGTTGAGAATGAGAGACAGTTGAAGAAATGATGAAATGTTGCCAAATGCGATGAATTATCAAATCGACGAAAACTTCTCTCTAGCATCTGTGAAAAGAGATTATAAATGAATGATGGTGAAGTTGATGATAGGTAAGTGGTTACATTTTGAATGGGAAATGAAATGAGTGCCATTTTCTAAAGCAATGAAGAATGTATGCATCTGGCAAATAGTACTTTTGAAGGAGACCCCCGTTAGAAGTAAAAAAACGGTAAAATACTGCATAAGCATTTTATTTGTTTGAATGATCTTATTAAGAATTCTACAAATATATAAAGAAATTGGGAATACATATTTTCTGACATTTAGGCGTTCTGTTTGATATTTTTAGTAGTATATCATCATGAATGCCAACAGAGTAAATAATATGTTTGCTACGTGTGTTTTTACAAACAATAATTTTACAACCAATTTTATGCCTCATGATTCTGACCTGTGTGAAACTTTTGTTTATTGCAATACAAACGAAAAAAATCAAGCCGGTGATTTAATTTATTTAATTGATGAGGGTCTTGTTTTTTTTCTTTGCCATCTGAACCATCAAAAAAGTCTGTGACTGCATGAATATCATAACACCAAAATTTTACAACCCTCTTGTATTTTTTGACAGACATAAAATTTGGCTGTTAAATGATAGGCGATGGAAAGCAAAGAAAATTGTGCGTTTTGTCTTTGAAAATTTCAGCATGTAACGTATCATTTCGTTCAAGTGAGCACATCCTCTAGGCAAACTCATTCCTCTAGATTACAGAGTATGGTTGGTGTACTGGTGCTTTTCGCTGTTGGGGTAATTGAATGACTCATCTCTCTGCTGATTCTGTGTGGGGAGACACGAGACATTTGTAGAAAGTTTTATTTCTTCAAATCATGAAATAATGTGTAGCATAACAAAGTGTTTCTTCCTTCGTTGACGTTAAAATGGTTACATATTCAAACATAAAAATGAGCATTTTGCGCACACAGGTGATTTCTTTTGATTAAATGGTGGTTAGTAAGGTTGAGGTTTTCGTGCTACAACGATGTTGGTGTTTTTTTAGTAAATAGACTACATATCAACCACATTATTATTAAAAGCACACAATAAGGCAAGTAATAGCTGAACTGAAACTGAAATAGAATTTGTAATGGACAGGTTGGGTACAAGGTGGAATTATATATTTATAAAAGCGCCGTACCTCCGGTTGGGAACCCCATGCAAGAAATTTACGTGAAAACAGTTTACATTTTTTAGCTTTATTGACCGTCGTCGTGTTCTTGTTTTTGCCGTTGAAAGGCTAGTTGGGTTAGTATAGTTTCAAAAAGTTGGCTATTACGATACTTATATTCGTGATCGGTCTTCGTCCATTACCTTGTCATTTTTGACAGTGGGGGTGGACATGTTGACGAATAACCCGGGGTTGTTTGTACTTCTTCGACCTTTTCTTGTGTTTTACAAAATGATATCACATATGGTCTTATTTCTTCGTCTGAATACCCAAAATTATTTGCAATGAAATGAAAAAGAAAATTGTGTTAAATAAGCTAGAAACTTCTTTGGGGTGAGTTGGAGACGAAGAAAGCGCAGATGGACAACATGACATAATAGCTAGGCTTAAAGGGCTTTCCGTGTATGTTTACTTTACCTGCCCATTTTACATGAAAGACCATCTCGAAAACCATTCATTTGGAAAATGATTATTACTACTTTCAGGCTTAAAAGCAGCAGCAGTTTTGTTTGATTGTATGTGTTGTGTGTATTATTTGTATAAGAGCATCATAATAAAATAAGGAAGCAAACAGTATCATTACAGCAATATGACCTTGATTAAGCATGTAATTTCCAATGTGAGCACGCACCTCCTTTTCTTCTCCATTTAGAAAGGAAAATGAGGAGGGTTATTTTTCGTTTTGTTATGTCATCTTAAATAGCTGGCTTGCAACGTAGCCAGTCAGTCAGATGCGAGAATGAATGAAAACCACCAAAAAAAGCCAAGGCATTCCTGAACCTTCATGAAGGAATTTTAAGCTTCTGAAATGCCAACTTTACTCTAGCTTATTATTGTGTACTTATAGCTGATGCCCTTATTGTTAAATCAAAGAAAAACGTTTAGGTTGTGTATATGATGGATAATGATAATGATAGTTAACTAGCTATTAGTTTGACGCGGCACGATAAAGCCAGCGTCACATTGAACACGGCAGGAATTGTAGGCATGCATCTTTTAAGAAAATTTCACGTGGCAGTAAATGCCAGACGGCCTTTTTTTGCAGTTGAAAAAGTGAAACAACAAAAGAAGTTAATACTCAGAGTGCTCATACAATGCAAGAATTCAGTTCATAAATATTTTCATTGTCAACTGATGAAAGCTGACTGCCTTTATGGCTTGGCACATTTTGTTCATTCCAAAAGACTCCATTTCACGTCATTTGCTTCGAAGAAGAAGTAGACAAGTTAAGCCTAATCCAAATCTTTTTCTTACTCTCATAGTTTAGTATTGTAATAAGTCAAAGCCCAACTGTTGATGATATATCAATGCACGTCTGCAATAGTAATTCCTCCACCCTGTATTCTATTCTTGTCAGGTCAGTGATTTATGAATGTTTTTCCAATTAACAGTCTGTATTGGAAATAAAAGGAAGGAATAATGCACACGTTAGTTCGCGCCATACTTCGATTCACTTATTTGATTGTTTGCTGATTTATTACAATGAATATAATTCACGATGTATGATTAAGTGGATAAAATAGAGTTGATCAGAAAATGTATCTCATTACCGAGATACTCGTTGAAGTCTCAGATTTTTTTTGCTAGTAAGAGTGTTGTACAATGTATTACTACAAACTTTTTTTTAAACATTCTTTCATTTCCACTGATTTTTTTGCTGCTGTGATTGCAAAAGAAGGTTCATTCTCTTTAGTCAGCTTGTATAATACTTGCGTATATGGTGTGTAATAATTAAGTGAAAGTCATTCATTCATTTTAGAATCATTCATACTGTATTAGCTTGAGGTGAAGAGGCGTGTAACACACTTGTTGCACGGACACATCTACTAAAGAAGAAGAGAAAAAAATCCTTTAAATTCTGTAAACTTTTTAATATTTATTTTTACGAGTTTTAAATGAACAAAATAAATTGAGTATAGATTCTTATTCGCAAGCAAAATGAGCAGATCAATTATACATTTTCAATGTGTAAGCGGTTAAGTAATTATTTTCGGGTCGCAAGGCCTCTTCTACATAATTAAGGTGAGTTATTTGATTCTCTATACAAAACAATATATGTCTTCTCCACCTTGCCTTAAAAAACTGATTGAATGAAAATAGAAGGTATTGAATATTCACTGTATTGGCTTGAGGGCAGACAAGCGAGGATATTGTAATTTTTCTCGTTATTATTTTTAGGTAATATGAATAACAATGTTACAATACAATGTAGTCATGTTCATTCATACTTTTTTTTTACCAAGTTGTGCCACCATCATCATTATAGACTCTCCTCATTATTATCAACCGGTGCCAATTAAGTGTGACCAGCGTTAATGATTACGGTTACTTTAAACGCTGACAGGCCTTCCAAAAAATTGAATGAGAGTCCGGTGATGTGATAGGCAACTAGCAAGGTTTTTAAAATGTTTAAATGGCGTAACAAAATGCAAAAGTCCATTCATTTTCGTTTGAGTTGGTTGTGTTAAACATAATATCGAATGTATTGTAATAGTTGGGCTGTGTCGCTTGCATATTTGTCAAGTATTTCATAATTGGCAACATTCTGAATAGCTGTAAATGCATATTTCTTACCCCTATTACCTTGTAGGATACACCTGGTCTAGCAATAATCTTCACGTCACCAGTCACCAGCGTTCATTTCATCCTTTTCACGAACTTTAGCTTACATGTATGTCAGTTTACAAAGAAATTATACGTATTCAAATTAAGTTTCCTCTTTTCATTGACAACACACCATACCACCAACTTGTCTGAGAGATATCACATAAATTTCATTATATTTTCCCATCTTCCTACACGCCTATATTACCATCTCGAGTCTTTTTAAGCCTTTTCAGAATCCTCCATTTAAAAGAATTCATACCCAATAAGTATAAGATCCAACTTATTGTTCTCTCGAAAGATTCCGTTTCCCTTTTATATGTTTTTTTGTACTATTGTGACTATGATTATTACATCCTCTTGATATGTAGAGAGAACTGTATTATTTTTGGGGTCTAAATGTTAAAGTTCCAAAAGTAAATGACATTTAAATATGAAAGCAGCAAAGTATAGCGTTTTCCATGCAGTCATTTCATACGTAAGGGACAAAGGTTGGTTAGATATACTTACGGATGAACAATGATAATGTTCAAATTTAAATAAAGTAGCATGAGAGGATTTTGTCAGACTGACTGATCGTTGTGATGGGATGATGATGTAACCAAGATTGCTGAAATTTAGTCATTCTTCTTTACTGCTGGAGGAACAATAGTAATCAAAAGATGATAATATATTCTGAAAGAAAAGGAGCAGATAGGAGTAGTAGGTGTGAGCCGAGTGAGTGAGATTTCCTTTTCGCTTTTATAAAACTTTGACATGGAGTATTTCTGTTCACTGTTCTTCTACGAGAATTATGATCATACACCTATTTCGTATTAAAATATCCAGGGAAAATAAGAGGTGGTGCTGGCTAATGCCCATTGAAGTAGTTGACTGAGTGGAGAATAAGAAGTAGGAGCAGTAGTTGTGGGGACTGAGAAGTCCTTAAACTTGAGGAGTGAAGTGCCGGAGAAGGCACGAAGAGAGATGAAGATAAAGAGCTTTAAGAGGATTAAATGAGGATTATGGCACCACTTGATTTCACTGGACTGTACTGTGGTGATGTTCACCTGTCTGCTTTTGACACTGAGCAGGACATATTGTTATAACTAACTGAACAAGTATAATGTAAAATACTTGTACATATGTGTTTTTGTTATATAACTACATACTATATGGCTTTAAATGTTAAAGATTCTAAAAGTACAAGTGAACAACGTTGCATAATATGTATGTAATAAAAATAAGCTTGGCTTATACAACATAAAGCAGTGGCCCGCAATTTCTATGTCAGTTTTACACCATTCCAGGGTACATAATAGTAATAATATAATGAATGTTTGATTTAAGAAATATCATGGCGGAACAACTTTTCTACGTTTTAATTTAAACGATATTATGTTTTAAATCATCGGTGCAAAATTATTTCTTGGCAAATATCATTTAAAAATTAATGTTGAGTTATTTACTTGCTTGTGAAATTTTAATAAATTGAAAAACAAGTGCCATTTTTTTAGAATTTACGCACTGCAGAAACTGGAATGAAAGTATTTGTTATTACATTTTTACTAGCTTTCAAACGTTTACAGCTTTAATCAACGAACATAATTAATTATATACTTGTTTGCCCACGAAGCACTAACAATCGTCAAATCATATTTCTAACTAACTGCGACTACACCTATATTAAATTGGTAAAATACTATTGTAGAAAGAAACATAAAAGTGCTTTGTTTTCCAACATTTTTTTGTCTCTCGTCCAATAATGAGCAAATTTTGTCTTACCTGTAAACAGTACAAGAACAGTAGAAGGAGTGCCAGTTACATAACCTTTTAATTAACATCATGGTGAGGATTTGCATAATGCATATTCCTCGTTAGCGTCAACTTCAGATTTGCGCAATATTCCAACTTAGATAACTTTGATTAATTTTTTCCACTTGTAAACTAGTGAATTGCATTGACAAGTTTTTTACTTAAAGTTAGTATAAAGTTATCCATGTTTTTCTGTTTTACATGAAAGGCGTTTTTACTGAAAGAACAAGTAGCAGTAAACAATGAGAATGAAAGTGCACTTAAAGTCAACACCATAATTCCACTTTTATTTTCCTTAATGAGGGGATGTAGCGGTAAAATATTATAAGTGATTTTATGAAGTTTTTGATGACAGAAAAATGTGAATAATTGAATTTCTTTACGGATGACATCATCATGTAAAAACATTGCTTGTGAATTTGTAAAGAGAAAGAATTGTTTATAATCCGTTCTTCTGCTGGGAATAGCGAGATGTTATACAATGGTTCTACATCTACATAGTGTACTTTATATGTTTTTAAAAAATGTTTATAAAAGTTTCATGCGATTGGTAATCGTTGCCTACTAGCTTGCGCCTTATCACATTTTACCATTTTGAAAATTTTCTAAAGTTGCATATATTTTTATTCTAGTGTGGGATTTTTTATTGAGGAAATATTTTTAAACTATGGGATTATTGTTGTCATCTGTTTTGTGGGAAGGTATCATACTGTGCAGAATATAAAGGTGTTAGTTAACTCACAGTTAACACCATGATGTATGCATGTATGCAAGGGTAATAATGATAACAATGCCGATGTTGATGATCATCTTCAAGAAAATTTTGGGGATTCCTCCAGCAGCAGGAATGACAATGCGGTCAATGTATCCAGCAGGTTCACATCGTTTGTTTGTGAGCAGTAAAGAAGTAAAGGAATAAGTAAGGTGGTGAGAATAAAAAAAGAAAAAATTCCTTCATTGAATACAAAAGTCAAAGTTGGTTTTTTGGGTATGTTGAACTGGCTGAATCATGGATAAGTTTTGTGTAAAGAATTTTTTAAGCGATCCTTTTGCCTCTATTTCCCATTCTCTCATCTTTTTGTTCCGAGAGAACCAACATTCATTACGATTATTATACGTACGCCACATAATATAGAAAAGAGGTTCATAACGAGATGCATGCGTGTAGTTACATATTTTAAGAGCATTTTTTCGGAGAAACCATAAAAAAATTGTATTTGTAACGAGAAGATGAGGATGCATGAAAGCCATTTGTGTGTACCCCATAGCATGCAGCATGTATCTAGTCATGTACTCATTTCTATATGATATGCCTTCCTGCTGGCAAAACATAGTTAAGGTGTGAATTCTTACTGACTTTTACCTTACCGACCAACGAGGTGAGCTGACATCCGCGTAAAATATTGTCATTTTTCTTCTTTTGCTCTGAGAACACTTCCAAGTATCCACTCCGATTGTATAGTGATCGGTGCAGGTAGAGTGCAATTCGGCTGCGGTTACACACAGATGAGAAATCCATATCTTGTCAGACTCATCGTCACTCATTTGAGCTTGCCGACGAAAATGAGATGATGATGCACGTTTTCCTCGCTGCGCTGAACTTTTTTTTGTTGTTTATTGTCATTGTCAGTGCGTTTTCTAAGTTTTAAAAGTACAGTATCACTAGTATCAGCCATATGAAATTAGTATATGTATATTTTAGGAGGAAAATGATTTGACATTCTTTATTATTAACTCAAGAGAATTGAGAATGAAGCAGATCTTTTGGAACATTTGAGAAGGTTAAAGTAAATGAGAAGTTATTCATAGAGACAGCATGGTTGAAATTCCAAGTTTATTACTAGAAAACCGAGATACACTTGTCATTTTCACACGTACAGGTACACAACGAAAAAAAGAATGGAAGCAAGTAGAGATTTTTTAGATTACATCATGTTAATATTACCGTATTGATCTTTAGGGAACCCAGAGATAAAAAGATGTAGATAAATTCCTGAGAGCATATATTGGCCTCTCTACTATGCATGACCAACATGTATGAATGTAATCAGAAATCATCAAAAAATTTACGAAACAGTTCGTTCGACCTCTATTTTCTTTCCGTTTGCTGTATGATTGTAAATTATGAATATTTGATCATGATAAACGTGACCGGTAATGGGTCTTTGATGACCTTTATTTAATTCAAATTTAAATTCTTTTGTGATTTTATTATGAGTATCGAGAAATTGCATTGGGACACGTGTGTAGTCGAGAGATATTTTGTTTACGAATTTTCTCAATAATAAAACTGAATGTGAGCACAAAAATTGAAGGTGGAGATGTGTAATGAAAACGATTTAATATGATAATTGAAGGCGTGACGGCAAAAATCGCCCATGTCGCTGTCTAACGCAGACTCATCTTTGCCGTCATACAATTCGGTCGGTATAATTTTTTGATTGCTGAAGAGAAAAAAATATTGTCATGTCATCTTCGAGTAATAATCTCACACAGTCACACCGTTAGGAGTATTCTTAACAAAAGCAATGAAGTTCAGTAAAACCATAGAAGTACAAATAAAGCAGAATCCCAAAGCAACCTTACAAAATTTCAGATTTGCGTGGTCAGATAAGCTCCACCTTTAACAAGGTATCCAATGAAACACAAGCTTGTGGGGGGGTTAACGGGGGGGTTTCATAACAAACTTTAGCTATGGAAGGCGGAGCTTATCCGACCACGCGAATCTGAAATTTTGTAAGGTTGCTTTGGGATTCTGCTTATTTGTACTTCTATGGTCAAAAGTTCTTTTTCCAAAATGATGATGGTGGCATGAGTAAACTAATGCGGAAATTAGCTGGCAACAACGCAATAGTTCAAGTACGCAGTAACATATTAACTGACAATGAAACTGCTTGTGATTTTGAAATTGTATACCAAGCTAACACAAAAGTGAAAAGAAGAAATATATAGTACAATTTTCTATTTTCTTTCTGGAAAACATCCAATGATACAGAAACTAAACCGTATATCTGTTAGCAGTAAAGCCCACACACACTCACTGGCTACGTCGCGTCATTCCACACACACGAACCATAATAAAAAAGTGAAACATTTCAGAGAAATGTTGCTGTTTATGATTTCTGGATTCCAGCGACTTACGAAGGAGCAAACAAAGAAACGAAAAAAGTCAGTTATGTATTACTGCGTAACTTGAATTCATTGAAGCTGTTGTTGTTGCAATACTTACGATACTGCCATAAACTTTTTTTTGATGAAAAGCAAGCTTTACGTTATACATTAGCTTTGTTAGGCAATCCATACAAGAAATTCGTTTAACAATAAATATCCAAAGAAAGCAAAAAAAAAGTTTGAACAAATCCATTTATGCGCATTTCCTTCACATTTTTTTGTGTAATGTAATGTTACTTCTGAAAGTTAAGAAAACAATCATACACACAATATTTTCTTTAGAAAATGAAAATCTAAAGGTTCACTCTTCGTTTTTTTTCTGACAAAAATGTTTCTGGAATTTTTTCTCTAGATTTTATTGTTCCAAAAGCAAAGAAAGAATCAAAATCGAAAATGAGAACTGAGACAGTAACAGAAGTAGTGATGGTGGTGGAAGATGAATAATATTTATGAGAGGAAAGAAAAGACGAGATGGGAATATAAGAGCAAACCAAGCCAAGCCCCATACCATACCATGCCGTAAGGCTACTGTATACACAGCGACTGCACTCATGATGATGCTTTCTCCCCAGAGACCCTGGAAAAGTTGAACTCTTCCTCGTCGACTGTGAGTTTAAGTGTAAGCTTTGGACTTTCTCTTTCTTCATCTCCCACACTGATGCATTTGATGTAGAAAAATACACAGAATCTTTTTAACCTTTCATGTATTCCCGTTTGCATCCCCCCTCTCTCTCCAAAGTACATAAAGAAGGTACATGACATTTTCTTCCCCGGTTGATTGAAAATGGACAGGTATACGCACACAAAAAAATATGTATAGTAACAAAGTGTAGTGAAGTGCTTCTCCTTTTTTACATTCAACATGATTTACAATAAGGGCTCTAGAGAGAAAAGGAGAAGAATGTGCAGTAGTCTCAACTGAATTGCTCAACAGCACCAGCAACAAAAAAATAAAGAACAATAAATAAAAGGAAATAACTTTTCTCTTTTATTTCCATTCTTTTTTGGGTAAAAGGAAAAAGATGATGATTTTTTTCGTCCTCTGTTCCAGCTTCTTTCACTACTTTTCAGATCAAATCATGTTAGCAGAGAAAGCAACAGAGTGAAATGGCGAGAAGATGAGTCAAATGAATGAGAAATGGGGAGAGATGTATAAGGTTGAGAGAAAGAGCAAGAGAATTCATAAATGATTCATTTGGTCGGTAGTAACCAGAATTCAATCCTTTTTTTGCTCTACACATATTTTGCTGACTTGTGTACTAATCATGCACTCTACTCTCCTGTTGTACCGGGTGGTAAGCGTGGTAGTGGTTTGGTTATACTAAAAATTTATATAAATGCTTTAGTATCTACTAAAATAAGCAAACCCACCTGCTTTTTATTATTTGACTATGGTAGTTTTAGTGAAAACGGGGAGCAGTGGTCATAAAAATCTGCTACTTCTACAGAAAATTACCACTAGACTACCACAGTCAGTAGACTAGACGCAGAGAGATGAGACCTGAGACTGAAACGAAATGATGGTACGGTGCAGGGATTAACACACCAAACACCTTGCTTATTTATTGGCAATGTACATAATGAGAGGCTTCAATTGAAAACAGACGAAGAGCAAACCGCAACCTATGCAATAAAATAATGGGATATATACTCATCGTAAAGAACAAACGAAACCACATGAAAATCAAGCAGGAAAAAATAGCAAAGGTGACGACGGTCTGGTGGTCTGATCCCTGATCATATTTTTCTGCCGTAGATTGAATTGAACGAAGAGGAAAACAAGTGGTGGTGGTATATTATGTGCATACGCTATATAAGTAATATAGTAAACGGGTACTTTATAAACTACACGAAAAAAGGACCTTGTGCAACAAATATACTTTTCACTTCTTATTCCGTATAAATATACATAGTACCTGCCAGAAGCACACATAAACACAGTTTCTCTTTCATTTTGCTGTTCATTCTGGCTTGCCTACTGGATTGAATTGGATTGCAGAGCATTTTTAACATCAAACCCAATCCAGAGTTCATACAGCAGATCTTAGGGTACAGGGAAAATGACGACGATGAAAATTTATAGCATTTTTTATTAGCTTCCTTGAAGAAGACGAAGGGTACTCAGAGATGAGATGAAAATACAAAAAAAAATCTGGGCGACTGCGTCTCAAACTCAAATGAAAATGAAGAGAAAGGAAATACTGTTTAGATCACACATCTTACCAATATAACAACAGGTTCATTTGGTTCATATATCCCTTTTTTGTGTACACACATATATTATTACACCAAACGCAGCTGCCAACATCAACAACGACAAAGTCTCTGTGAAAAAATACTTTCGATTCCAGTAAAAAATAAGGAATAAAAACTGAACTGAACACAGTATCAACATTACTACTGCTCTATACTCAGTATCCAACCAGACCATATGGGCGCCTCATCGACCACGACACAATGCAACGGTAATCCAATATCTTATCTTCTTCATTTTCATCGACATCGACTCTTCTTTTCTTTCTTCTTGTGTCCCTACTAAAAAGTTTTTTTTTTACTTCAACCCATCCCATTCTTCCTCTCTCTCCCAATCTTGAAGAAAATGAGATGAAATGAAGTAAGGTTGTTTTTTTCTTCAGTGAGTATTCCAAAGTAACCAAACAGAGCAGACATTTAATGCTTTTCTATTTTATTTTCTTCTCTTCTCTCCAAGCCAATCCATCTTTGTAGTCTTCAGTCTCCACTGCAAACTGCTATCTTTTCCATCCATCCATCTATCTAATTTCAACAAGCCTTCTTCTTCTTACGCAATATAACTTTACAAGTCACCACCTACCACCACAATCCAATCCACAAAACTTACATTACATCTCTCACCTTTTCTCTCCCTTGTCTCCTAATTCCTTTACCTCATCTATTATAGTATATCAATCTATTCTGCTGCTGCTTTTTACTTCTTTTCTCTCTCATTCCATCGAATCGCATCACATTTCACCTTTTCAGTTTCATCCCACACCGTCACCACCACCTTACATGTCGATGTCATATAGCTTCTCTTTTTTAATACAATTTCTTCTTCTTTCCGTTGCTTTGCTTTTTCCTATTTTTTTCTCTTATTGCTTTCGTAACTTTAGCATGTCGCCACTTTTTCTATTTCTTTTTTTTCTTCGTGTACAATGTTAATTCAATCAACTTACCCTAGTCTTGGTCTGTCTTGGTCTCTAGTCTGATCTTCTTTTTGTCGGTATTGACTAACTTTTTCCCAAATTTCCATCACTCTTCTTATTTATCTATCCACACATCCACATCAACCAAACCGATAGATAAATAGCTATAAATATATATATACTGTGTAAAGAAACAACACAACCAATCAAATTTACTTTTTTTCCCGTCACCTTTCTTTTCTTCATTCAATCAACAACAGCAGAAAAAAATTCATCTGATCAGATTCCCTCGCCCCAAAAAAGTGAAGCAATCGACAGCCATTTTTTACAAAACAGCAGCTTGCCCTACTAAAAGTTATGATAAGCTTTTGTGTATCCGTTTTACTCTATATTTGTATAGAAGCTCATCTTGCAGCGGTTATAAAAAAGTAATTCATTTTATCAGTTGCTAAACGCATTACATCATCACATCTCTCTCTTCTCTGCCTAGCAAGCTTGTTTTCTTATTTCCAAAAAAAAGAAGAAAGAAAAGTAAAAGTTTAAGCGAACTAATCGCACGACACCACCAACTCAACATTCCCTTCTCTTCTCTTGCTTCACGTTTGACAAAGAAGTAGGTTACGTGTGGACTTATAGAATAAAAAAAGTTTTCCTTTAACAAAAAGTAATTTATTCTCTGACACCGACAACAACACAGGAACAGGAGCACTCAATACATCACATCACATGTTAGTATTATGTATCTACTATACATACACACGACATGCTTACAGGGCTAAACAATCCAAACTTTTTGTCCACCCAAAAATAAAGTTGCTGAGTTTAAGTTTTCTTTATTTTTTGTTGAGTGTTGTGTCATGTCATCTACTTTTTTTTTCTTTAAAAAACGGAAGATACGAAGAAAGAGAAAAAACTTTATAATGAAATTGTTCTGACAATATATGTACATATATGTATTTTATATAGGATGGAAAAAGAAAGAATAATAGATAGATGGATCATTTTCTTGTTCAATGAGATAGCAAACAAGCCTGTAATAATGGAAAAAAGAAGATGAAAGAGGCAAACATAATGTATGATGTGTGCTTCTGTGCTTGTTTTCTTATACTTTGATGAGATCCTCACATTCACATTTTTTTCCTTACAACTTTCCCAATAAATTTCATATTTTTTTCTATTAAATAACTAAACTCATAAAAAAGATAGAGAAACTATTTAGCAATTTACTTTTTTTGCTGACTTTGCCAATTCATCAATTGCGAAAAGCAATAATTTGGACATGCAATCAAAAAAAGTTATTATAATGGTGTCGTCGCCGTCATCATCGCCACCGTCACCTTCATCAAGTTATAATAGAAGTCATATCTCATAATATCTCCTTTATTGACATTTACTTGTCCTGTAATTATTTTAAACTATACAACTAAAACTAAACTGCTCAACAAAATATTACTGCGTAGTTTTTTTTGAAGATTTCTTTTTTTCAATTGACACAAAACAAAAATAAACAAAAATAATAAAACAAACTTGTTTTACTTTGTTCACTACTAAATCATTCAATTGATTTCCTCTGGATATTAAATATTTTCTCGTATTTTTTTCTCCAAAAAATGCTTAAAATCAAGAATTTTTTTGACAGAAAGAACCAAAGCCTCTCATTCTATTCCATGAAACGAAAATCTTCTAAAATAATTTGTAAAACAAACAAACTCAAAAGAAAATGATTTGTTTATCTCTTGCGAATACTTTTTGCAAAATTTATTTTTATCTGTCATCTTTCCTGTCAATTTCATTTTCTTATATAAAAATATATATATCACATATACAAATGACATACATACAAAAAATACTATATAGGAACTTATGACATGACACCACATTTATTAGACTACCTGTGTTCTTGTATCTTCTCTGTCCTACTTTTTCCCGTCTCTGCCTGATTCTGATTTATTGGCAAAGTTTTCAGTTCAGCTGACACACAAAGAAGAAAAATATCGCTTCTGTATTTTTTTCTAAAACTGTGCGAAATACTTTTCTTTTATTCTTTTATAAATCTTTTAAACTATTTCTTTTATGT
This sequence comes from Entomobrya multifasciata, assembly GCA_034693345.1. Taxonomy (NCBI): domain Eukaryota; kingdom Metazoa; phylum Arthropoda; class Collembola; order Entomobryomorpha; family Entomobryidae; genus Entomobrya; species Entomobrya multifasciata. The sequence goes on along the minus strand of JAQFXM010001043.1, from coordinate 16,390 downwards.
GATGTCAATTTTTTTAACACTCGAAATTTCATTATTAATTTATTCTCCATCTTTTTATTATCTGCTTGCTTGCTTTTTTGACTTCGTCAACATCATTATCATTTTCATCCAGTTCATTTCATTTATTTTAAAAATGTACATAATTTAATAAAAAAGAGCATCTCTCACCGGAACATCACTATCCTCATCTCATCATCAACAACAAGTGCAGAGTCAACATAATCAAATCATAACAAGAGCCATTCAAAATTTCTCCCTCGAGAGCATAAATCCTTTTCATTTCGTACATAATATTTGTACACAACTCTACTCTTAAATCCTACAAGTATTTTTTATGAATAAAAAAGGTGAGACATGAATTTTATTCATTCATTCTATTCTATTCAGTATATTTACCCAAATACCTTGCCAGCAGCCTGCAATCCAACCAGTTCTTGGAAAAATGCTGAACTCGCTGAATAAATTCCCTTTTTCTCATACATCCATATATCACGACAGAGCGATGTGAGGGGATTCATGTAGCAAGCGACCTTTTCATCATACCCATGTTTTTTATTTGCCAAATTAACTTTTTCTCCTCCGTACTCCCCAAAAGGAAAACTGTTGACTGCCCTACTTATTTGAAAGTATTATGTAATGAATACACCTGATGACCTGATACCCGTGCCTCCTACACACACACAAAAAGTCAAGTTGAAAAGCTTGCGTAGGCAACTTCTTTACAAAATAAAATGACCTTTTCAACGAAAACCGGTAAAGATGTACCTTTAAACCTCTTAAGTATGTATGTATAGCAATGCGATTAAATATAAAGAATCTTCTAAAACATCATTTACTTGTATACCCATTTTTATTATCTATGGGTATGTATGTACATATGTTGAATGTAGATAACTTTAATTAACTGGCATTTCAACAAAAAACTATTACAGTTTCCTGCTAACTTGCTTACCTCCACTCCTGTACGTAAAGGATTTACCTCCAAAAAATGCATTTAGGTAACGGCAACGGCTAACAGAGTATTTTTGTACTTTGTTCCAAATTCACTTCCCTAAAAATGCCTATTTTTCACATGTGCACATGATTCACTTATATTTCTACCGGTATGGCATGGCATAGCATAGCATACTCGTCAAAAAATATACGTAGCAGCCATATATTTTCGCAGAGACACAAGGCTGACAAACAAAAGAGCCCTTTCCTCTCTCTAGTTTCTTTTCAACTTATACTTTTCTTTTCATGTGTGCCTTTTGTGTTATGTCTCTCTGTCGGGAGTGATCATCGTCATCATCGTCATTCCAAAGTAATAGAGAGAAAAATGAATATTATGTCTGGAAACTTGGAACTTCACAACAATCATCAGACACAGACACATTAAAACACATAGTTTCACATCTAATATAAAATATACTTTATATCTTCTCTGTATACCTATTGCATTTCTCTGTAGATTCAATATACATACATATATTTTTGTTACACTCACGAACTCACTCACTCGCGCCGTTATTCTCTCCACATGCTTTCTTTTCTACTTAAACGATAATAATGTATACTTTTCGTTAGATCATTTCACTTTCTTTTATATAGCATGCCTTTGAATGCTCGCTGCTCGCCTTTTCTTGCCAAAAAAAGAGAATTAGAGTAGTGAGTAGTTGTCCTACTAGAATACACACTTTTTACTATACAACCAACCAACCAGCCAAGCAAGCCATCACATATATCAAGTTTCTTCGTAAGTACCACACTGCTTTGTCTCCTTTTAAGAAAAACGGATACTGTTCTCTCTACCACTCTTACAATCATCACTTGGATAGTTTGGTTGGTGGATGTGTGGGAGGTCGGTCCATGTTCTGTGTTTTTGTTGGTTACTTCAATTTCTGAGAGATCTTGTGTCTAGCTCAACGCAGCTGCTTTTTAACGACTAGAGAGGTGGATTCCCTCTGCGTTCCACTTTATAACAAAACCATCTTCTTGGCAGTGCAGTGCCGTGGCGGCGGTAGATGGATGGATGGATGGATGGATACAAGGAGAAAAAAATGCAAGTTGTGTTTTGTAGTAAGTAATGCTACTCTTCTTGTGTCTTTTTTCTAGAGAGAAGTTTTTTTCATCTCTGCCTCTTCTACAACTTGTACTCTAAAAGCTCCACACAAAAACAACAACTCTATAAAAAACCGAATGAATATGTTGGATAGGATAAAAGAATGTTGAAGGAAAAAAACGGAAATCATATTATCATCATGATCATCATTTTCATCCATCTTTAAACGAGACAAGAAAAGACTGCTGCACTTACAAGATAACTTGTGTCCATATTTAAACTTATATGTCACTCACTTTAAAATATAGAGCATCCATCAAATTCTAAACCATCTAAATATATTTATAGAACAAAAGTAACAAAAGCTTTTAATAGTTATACGACGACCTGAGATTTAATAGCCATAACGGTATTTTTGCGCTACGTAGATGTGACCCTGATTTTAAATTCTTTCTGAATATACCATGTAGCTTGTGATGTGAAAACCATTTGCAGTAACTTTCTTTTCTTTCGCCATCTACTTTCTTTGTCAATATTTCTACTACCATTTCGACCACTTTCAAAATGCATTCGGTCACTCTTTCCCATAGACTATCATAAGCATCGGCATTTTTGCCTGTTATTCAGCAGCAGGTTCTTTCACTTCCTCTTATATCCCTGCAAGGTCCCTCTTCACTCTTTAAGTCGCCACACAAACACACATACATACTAGCAAAAAAATCATGCCAAAAGAGACTTGAGAAAGATGAAAAGAGAGAGAGAGATAGTTTGAGTGGAGACTAGAGGGAAAAGTTGCAACAGAAAATGATCATACTACTTTCTACTTACAAATACTATATATGTACGAAAAAGATAAATGGTAAATTTATAAAGAGAAAAGCACAGCAGTACACGGGAACTATACACATATTTAGGATTTGGAGTGAGTATAGTAGAGGGACTATCATCAGACTAATGGGCTTTACTACTTCTCTGCTGCTGTTTTCGGAATCGATGATGGTTGAATACATGCTTATTTTATATGCAGCTTTACTTTTATATTCATGCCTCTGCTATTTTGTATGATGACGATGCGTAGGTTTAACTACTTTGTGTATAGTATGCATGCAGCATCCTCTCTAAAGCCGCCGCCGCCGTTGCTGCTGCTGCAAAGAACAAAAAAGAGAAGGAAAGACGAAGAGAGAAAATTTTCCTAGAAACTGTGCTGCGGATGGAATAGTACAAAAAGTATTATGCAGTTAACGCTATAACATAAGCCATGAGACTAAAACTAGAGAGTTATGACGGACGAGTAGCATATATACTATTTACTATATAAAGTTTATATAGAAAAAAATATTGTTTAACGAATGATAGTAAAAAGTATACACGTGCGCCACCACTATCAATATTGCTGCTGGGGATGCTGCTGCTTCTCTCTCTCCTACGAAACTGCTATCATAAGAGATTTTTTTCTGCTGCTCTTGCTCTACTGCGGCTCTCTGGTTTTGACTAAAGATGATAATGATGGTTTGCTCTTGTGTGGTGGATGGTGGATTGGATGGAACTCTAGAAGAAAAAGCTTTTGAATATGTTATAATATAATATGGTTGATGATATGAGATAGTTTTTGTATTATATATAGTTTATATGAAGGTACCACAAGAATGAAAATGATGGGATGAGAGAAGATCTTTCTATTTGAATTGTGTCATGCCATGCCATGCCACGGCATGCCATGTGCCTTATAGACAAAAGCATCAGCAAGAGTTGGCGGCGGAAATGTGTCGTTTGGGTATAATAGGGTTCTTCTGTTGTTGTGTCTTTCTCCTTTATTCTCTGGTGTGTGTGTGTGTGCTTGTCTGAAGTCTGAGAGTCTATGTGTGTGGCTTATTTACTCTCTTTCTATCATACAAGAAAAGAGATGAACATACAATGGCAAGTCACGGCATGGCATGAAAATAGCAAAAGTGGATCGAGTGGTGGTGGTGGCGGTGGCAGTGAAGATGGTGCATCATCGAACGAGTCGAGTGGAATATTATACAAAATGTGGAGAGAGAGAGAGAGAGAGAGAGAAAGCAAAAGGAAACTACCAGCAGAGCGGCGGCAGATGAAAATAGATAACTGTTGTGTGTGGTGTGTAGAAAAAAGGAAGACTAAAGGAGCTGGCCAATAATAGCCGGGGAGAAAAGGGAAAATATAAACTGGGTGAAGGGGAAAGGGAAGTGTAATGGTACATGATAGTAGCATGCATAGATAATATTGCAGTACAATAGAAATCAAAAGAAGCACGTCACACAATACTTCGTATTTGGGCATCTGTATAAATTTTGTCTCACTTTACCCCGATATTTACCCAAAATACAGCTATGTTGTAAATACCTGCGTTTCATGTAATTATTTCCCCATAATTTATCAATTTAAGTATGTTGCTTTCAATATCTACCCATAAAAATATTTCATGAATAAAAATATGTAAAAAAAATAAAAGCTAGAAAATCCAAGAGACTAACGGACTTTATTACGGTTTTAAAAGTAATTTTGTTTAGCCGAAGTACTAAAACCCTAGCAAAAAAGAAGATATCATACAAGCAACAGTAATGCTGGTGCAGCGGTTTAGTTTGATGGAAGGAAGGTGATAGATAAGACAAAAGAAAGGAAAATTGGTGCATATATTGAATATATGCCTAATATGTTATAAGTTAGCATGCACTTGCGGTTTTATCTTTCTCTGGAGATATCAGATGGACCATGCCGTCTTCCAACCAAACCAACCCCCATACAATACACCATCATCGTGGTCCAGGTCCAACACAAAAAAATGCTTTCTACATTCATGAACTTTTTTTCATAATAATCCCATTTGTGTTACATACGTTGGTTGGGTTGAGTGAAATGTTGGTGAAAGTCCTTACACACTAGCATGAAGATAATGGTATACTAGTGTGTGTAATGTACGTAAATATATGGAAAATATTTACTTGTTTTTCCCTCAAAGTAAATAGTAAACATAAACACCAGTTTTTCCATCCATCCAGAAGGAGTAACAGTTCGCAATCGCAACATGACATTGCTTTAGTATGTAAGTGTGCCGTTCAGTTCATGTGTGTCGTGTATAAAAAGCAGACTCAAAACACAGCAGTAGTAGTAGCGGCATGACATGGAAAAAAGCAACATTTTGCCTTTTTATTTACTTCATTTACTTGCTGCTCAGCTTGCTATTTTATTATGTAAACATGCACAAGTTGCTACTACTTTCACTTTGTTCTTTTTTCCTATATATTTTTCTGCGAAAGAGAGAGGGAGAGAGAAAAAGAGTAAAACTTTTAGCGAGAGTAACAGCAGCAGTTTCTAGAATGATGATGCCACACTGCCACTGTTGCCGCCGCCGCTGTTTTTGTTGTTGGTGTTCAAGTTGAAATTGGAGAGCGGTGAAAATACTACTACACAAGTAAAATAGTCCCGATGCGACCGTATATAAAAAATAGACTATTACGTAATGGCATCTGTATGCAAATACAGGGAAACAAATAGCATTATAGAAAGACACATAACACAAGAGCGAAAAAAATTGGAATATGGAGTCTGCACAAAGCTGGTTGGCTGGTTTTGGAGAACTGAAGAATCGGTTTAATTGTTTGGTAGCTGCTGATGCCGATGCCGCTGAAGCTACGCTTTTGTACTGTTTTGTTGGAAGGGATCATTGAAAGGGTTTTCTAGGAAAATGGAAAGAAGAAAAGTGTCATTGCGTGTTATCATGTGCAATTGAGCGGACACTTATGTTGTTGGGTACAGGGTACGACGACGACGGGTACATCACATCAACTCAACTCACAAGCTTTTTAGACGCGGATGATAATGATGAGATGTTGGCAATTGACATGCATGTTTTTCGCAATAAAATATGGTAATGTGCCAGTATTTTAAATTGGCTTTTCAGAAGAGTAAAGTAGGTAAGTAAAAATTCCAATTTTGGTAAGAGAGAGAGGAAAAGTTGTGTAGCGTGTACAGGGAAATAAACAGGAGTGTATAAAAAATAATAATCTGGTGAAATGAAATGTATGAGAAGAGAAGTGAGAGTATTCACGGGTATATCTCCTTTGGAAAATGAAATTGAGTTGGCTTAGAATCAGATCACGTTTTGCAATTAGCGTGTTGTGTAGTTTAGCTGAAGCGGAGAGAGGAGACGTGCATAAAGTGTGCCATATTGGTTTGGGAATGATGGTAAGAATGAGATTGCTTATTCTAATTTTATGTTGAGTGAAAGTAATGTAATACATACGTAAAGTCCACTTAATGGAAAATAGGAAACAGGTTGCTTTAAAAAGGGAAAAGAATTCAAGTGGAGATCTAAAAATAGAAGTTGTGAAAGTAAGCGAAGCTGTTTTGTGCAAGCTATTTGTTTTTATTTTTAAAATAAAATGGGTACAAATTTAGCTAAAAATTTTCCCACTTTTCTCTTATGGTATAATATAAATGAGAGATTTATAAGAATAGGTCATATGAGAATGCATGCATGTGATGAGAGGAATATTTTTTTTACCTAATTTTTTTTTAGAAAATGTGAATATTCTTCTCTGATGAAACACTGGAGATGACGATGATGAGACTTGATCTTATTAAATGCTGACAGCCAAAAGCAGCAAAACACGCTGACGCTTAAAATGAGATGGTGTTTGTGAATTGGCTTGGTTTGGTTGGTGGTAAAAGGAAAATATATACACATATCTAACTTATGAATGAGATGAGTTTGTGGTATAAGATGTGTATGAAGTATTTATGTATGCTATTTATGTGAACATTTTCATTCTCTTCATTTTCACACACAAACTCATCATCATCATTTTTTAGTTTTCCCATATCTTCTTTTTGCAAAACAACCTATTTTTCTTTAGTAGTCATCATTTTTTCTGACACTTTAACACAGCAGCACAGAAGCATAAAGCATTATTGCTTGTTTTTTCTCTCTTGATGAAAGAAATGAGGTTAACGGTGGAAAGCACGTAGAGCGGCTTAGATGATGAGTGAAAGCATCAGCATCTCTCTGAAAAAATATACGATGATGCGATGTGATGGTTTTATAAGTAATGTCATGCCAGTGCCAGCATCCAAACCTATCATCATCATCGTCGTCATTATCTTCATATCATCAAATCATGTCGTTCCAATGACTTTGGCAGCCCCAAAAAACGAACGAACAAAATTGATGTTGATTTGATGATGACGATGATGATGCATCCAAAGTGGTATAAAAAAAAGTAAATGCGTGTGAACAAAGTGAAGATAGCTATATAACGAGAGGTGGTGGTGATGGAGGTCGGTTGTCGGTGGTAAAAAGTTGGTGTTGAATCGGTGAAGTGTCAACCACCTCAAGTGCCTCTCTCAAGAGCTCAACTAAATAAAAAAAATGTTTAAAGTAAACCAAACCAAACCACTAGCGTCACACCACAAAAGAGTTGATGTCGATAGTGAGGAGGGATGATGAGTCAAGTGATAACCACTTGGCTCAGTGATGGAATACATTATTTATATATCATACCATACCACCATGCGTCTCCACTTTACGATAATGACGGCGACAGACAAGAAGAGTAAATGGGTTGGCATTACAGTTATTTTAAATCGACGAATCAAATCAAATGAGAATGGGATAAGAATTTTTTTATCAAGGATCCATTTGACAAGATCAACTTGTGCGTATGAAAAAAAATCGTTTGATATGTAATCAAATGGAAAAAATACATGTACTATATTCTAGATAATTAACTTTAATTTCTAGTGTTTTTACATTTCTGAAAACGTAATTACTAATCACGTCGGTTGTCAATATGATTATCATTAGCGTTTTTGTATTTTATACTATAAATTGGTTTACTATTCACGCCAATTTATATTATAACATTCCATTTTACAGATGCAACCATGTTACCAGATCGGTAATTTTCAGTCACGGGTGGCTAACTCGCTTCGTCAAAGAAAAATTTAGTTTCACAATTTAAATACTTTTTATCTTCCAGAAAATAATGGAATCTTATATGAAACAGAATCTGAATCTTTATCGGATTATTTTTCATTTTAACTAGGTTAATAATATTACATGATATTTATGATAATTGAAAGAAGATGAGTGGAATAATCTTGACAAGAGAAAATCATCTCTGAGAATAATTCAACGCAAACAAAATCACTGTAATATAAACCACTGAGGAAAATTGAGAGCTAAAAAGTGATTGAATTTCAGCATTATCAACATTTCTACCAAAAAGTTTTATTCGCTTTTTCTACAGAAATCCGATATTTTTTTCTAGCAAATATGTAAGTTATGCTACAGTAGTATAAGCCAATATTTGAATACTCAAGCATAAAATGAGAGCAAACATCATTTTTTCCAAGCTAAAATATATTTTCAATTTTTATATAACCCATTCCATAAATTATTAAGAACCCGTCACTTCCTTCTTCCTCAGGGAAAAATATTTCAATCAGACTCATCACCTTTCAAACTCTCAGATTTCAACAGCTTTTTACTCAAGTATACTAGCGTTATTAATAGGCTGATCTACATTATTTAATGGAAGTCTCTGGAGGGAACTTGCTACACAATCAATTCCATTTTCAGCATAATGATCAATACATGCCTATGCCATGCCTCTCTACCTATAACAATCTTAAGAAATAAACTTTATTGATATAACTTAATCGAAATTTGCTTTTACAAGCAAAAGATTACTTTTCCTACTTTCACCTTTCTTTACAGGTCATCAGTCATTGCATACATGCATGTTACATTTTCCCCCTTCCTTTTTTCCCATTCTTACAAACAAGCAACCTTATCAGGAAAAGTATACATTTTTTCGTAGCGGTGCAGTATTTGATTGAGTTCTTTTCCAGTGGAGAGAGGGAGGCTCCAAAAGAAGAGAAAGTGGAAAAGCCTTTCAAGATCATTTTAAATGGATATGTCTCTAGTTCTGCTTCTTTATGTATATTTGTGTTAGTACTCAAGAGATTTTTGTGAAGAGATGAATTTTGAGAATGTAATATCAAAAGTAATGGTTTAACAGCAGCTAAAAGCATCGTCACGCTGAATTAGTCTCTTCCACTCCTTCTAATCATCATCATCTTAGAGATGAGCTTGTTAGGTGCTTCGTCTTCTATGTATGTACTGTGCACTTACTCTTAAAGAAAAGAGCATCTTATATTTAAAAGATTCTCATGCAGATAGAATGGTATTGAGTGGTATGTATAAAATCGTGGATTTTTTCAAGATTTTTATGTAAAGTAAGTAAAACTACTTAAAACCATGATTATGAGTCATCATGGCATGGTACTATTGGATAATGATAATAATGTTCTTCTGTGTAAACAGGAGGAGAGATTGGTTTTTAAGAAATGATTTTGAAAGTTTATAAAAATAGAGAATAGGTTTGTTATAAATTTTTAAATTGTGTAGCTGTTTTCAATCTAGCCAAATTGATCTGGAAATGGAAGAAAATGGAAGAAAATGGATGGAAATGTAATAGCTTTTGGCAAGTAAATACACTTTTGACGTTATGCGGAAAAGAGAAAGGTAATAAAACTGAAAATTATTGAGAAGAGGAATCGTTTTATTATTTTTTTCTGCCAAGAGCAGTTGTAGTAGTCAATACAATGAAAGCTAAAAAGTTGAAATGTGAAAACTGATATGATATAATTTCTTTTCTTTTTTTGGTGCAGAGTAAACTAGCATGATGTTTCATCATATTTGTAGTAGTTTAACAAGAAGAAGCATATATACTATTGTGTTTGAGTTAGGAAAGTTAAGTACACATACACCCACCAAGAAAAGAAGTGACTGGAAAGTGGAAGTGAAAGTTGAGAAATTGTTATAATATTTAACAAGCTTTTCTCCGATTACAAATTTCAGATGATAACAATGCGAAATACAAATAATATGTCTTGTCAGCTTTATTCTGTTTTGCATAACGAAATTCTTTTAAATAAATAAATGTTTGGAGTCTGTGGGTGGGGCAGTTCAGTGGGCGTTTAAGATTAAAATATAAAATTGTTTGTAGATATTTACTACGTATAGACGCAATATGCTCAAAATGTTAAATTTTTGTTGGTTATAATAATCCCTACACAATAAGCAGGTTGACTAAGGGCTTAAATTATGTATGCATGCATTCCTAGTTATTCACAAGAAACAAGAAAAAGAATTATTTCAAAAGATATGTACAAGTCCTTGTCATATTTAACCTTTTCATTAGCATTTTCTTAGGAAATATGATTGGGCAAGCAAATAAAAAAATGCAATTGCTAAAATCTATAAAAAACATGAAATTCGAATACAAAACCAACTATCTGTGTTGAATGTATTATATGTGTTTAACAAAATTGAACTTCAAAAACGTTAAAATATAACATAGTTGAACGCCAGCTTTTATTTAGACTAACAATTGAACATTTAGCTAAGGAATAGATCTCGAAAATACCTCCACGTGCAGAATGAAAATTTCGAAGTAAAATTTAAAACTTGGCTAATTAACCAGTAGTATCAATTTTAATCCTATTCAATAATCAAGTATACAACTGCCTGTTTGGCAGTCCAATTATTACTTGCGGCTGTTGTACTGTTGGATTGAATTACAATACATTGGGGCAAAATGATAAAAAGATGGTGAAATCCTACATACTCTCTGCAATCCTTCATTCAACCTTTCTCCACTTTCTCCTTTTTTACCTACAACCAAACATTCCATCATTATCCAAACTAATATGAAAAGCGATATGGATAATAATAGGCATTTGATTTCATTCCAATTTCTCTCCACCCATTTATTTTCCCAATGTAAATTCTAACATGTTTATCTTGTAAAGATCCAATATCTTGCAACTCAAGTAACTCAACGGTTTATTACTTTGCTTTTGAAAGAAAGAGGAAATCGAGGACAAGAATAAATGAAGCAACTACCTCCACGGCAGCTGTCTCTTTTCTGCCTGCAGTATATACATTCGTGACGAAAACGACGAAAATGAAAGCTGTTGGCGTAGCGTGGCGCATGCATGACTATTTTCTCTCTCTTTCACTTTTTTTTTGCTTGCAGATGCCCTTTTGGGTGCTGGTTCTTCTGGGCTGCTGTCAAGTGATGAAAAAGTAAATTAATAAAAAAATATGATGTATTGCCCCAATGGCCCTGCTTGGTGTCCTATGGGACTTTCCCTCCTTCCTTTCTCTAAGATGAAGCTCTGCATTTTGCCTTGCCTTGCCTTAGTAAAAAGACAGGTTAATAATGTATTTATATAGTTTTTCTTCGTATTATGTGTGTTGTGCTTTCATCAGTGTATTCCCAATATCCCAATTCATATTTGTTCAGCAAGACTCCCTGACAAATAAAAAAAAAGCTTCCAAACCTTTTTTAAGAAGAAAAAAAGAAGCTTCCAAAAAGCACTTTCTTTTACCAACCAAACAAACACGTTTAAAGCTTTGAGAGATGAGAACACGCGCTTTGTCTTTTCATCTTTCTTATCATGCGATGCAATGCCTGTAAACAACAGAGAGGTTTTTTAGTGTTAAAAAAAGTTTTATTGCCAATTGTCTCAAAAAAAATAAGATTTACAGTTTGTACGTGTGAAGTAATAAAAAACTCGGTCATGGGTTATGTTATGGATTTAAACGTGGGGATGGATTGCCACACGTTTTTTAAGTGGTGATTACTCCCATGCTTATTATTACACAAAAATTGTCATTTTTCATGAAAGGGGAAAAGGGAGCATATTATTTTTTAGGATTTTTTCAGATGGTCTAGTAAACAGATTACTTTGCAATTCCCAATACGCACTTCTTTTTTCTATTTGATTCATGATTGCATTTTTACCTAATTTTATATCACACACATCACGCCTTCCAGTACAACAAAAGGAAGTAAAACAGTCTCATATCACCCGTAATTTTGGTGAGATGAAAAGGAAATTTACTTGGACAATGATTAATTTCAGAGTTTAATTGCAAATGACAAAAAACGTGATCTCTTTTAATTTGAGTGGAAGTTCCGTGTGGCTTCTTGGATTACACTTGGTTAATGATGAAAAGGGTCAATACAATTTCAGCGAATTCGGATTTTATGGGTTCCGTTCAGCTGTACAAAATCGACTTGGTTTGGAACTAGGAGGAAGAAAGATAATGAAATGGCTATATTTTATATATCCCCATCACTTGCCATAAAGTTCAACTAAATGAAAGATTGTGTCAGTTGTCTACAGTGTGTCGATATTACGGAATTTATGTAGGTCAAATGCAGAGGAGGAAATGTAAATGACTACTGGCCTGGCCTGGCGAGAAGGAAAAGTAGACATCAACAAATGAGCAAAGTTTTTGGTCTGAATGATCCGCTTGTCCTCGAAATGTCTTTGTCTTTCTCTCTTACTCAGCTTAAAAACTTGTAAAGCTGCTTGCTCAAGAATAAACTATTTATCCTTTTCCACTTTCCTCCAAAATCTCAAAGAATTACCTAACATGCCTAATGCACCCAAAAGTATCTACCTCATTAACAAAACGCAAGTAATAAATGACTGTGAGCTGGCGAGACGTTAAAGTCGTAAAATATCAGTATCGGTGGTCGGGGTAGGTAGCAGCAATAAAAACTGAAGGGAAGAAGAAGAGAAACGATTCATTATGAATTTGTGGGTAGACATGCGTTTTTTTGCTTGGCCAAACACATTAAGACTGACTCAGCCAGTTTTCCTATTTATTTGAGTGAATCCTTTCAGGAAAATTTTTTAGAATGATAAAAATAGCCTACATGGTCATTCATCGAAGGAAATAAAAGTTTATGCTTTTTAAACAAAGCGATTCTTAGACAAGTAAATAATCTTTTTAGTGGCGATACCGGAAATGCATGCATTCACCAAAATATTTATTTATGAGCGTCCATAATTATTTCCATTACAATATCTGTTTTTACATTATAAGCTTAAAAGTGTATTAAAGAACAAGAATCGGAAAGTGTGAACGAACATTTTTAATTTTATAAAGAAACTTATTTAATTCAATTATCGTTATCATCACTTTCTTCCATTCTATCAAGTTCATCAAAATCAAATCCATCCTCCTCGTCTTCATCCTCATCTTCGTCGTCATCATCATCATCTTCCTCAGCCTCAACAAATTCTGGACCTCCATCCACCCCCTGGCCATATTCGAAACCTGAAACATCACTGTCATCCACTTCTTCATCATCCTCATTCACAAATAATTCTTCATCCCCGTCGTCGTCGTCATCCTCATCATCATCGCTATCATCTGAATCCAAGGCCAAAGTAGAATCATAAAAGTCATCATCCGAGTCCTCATCCTCATCACTGTCATCACCTTCCTCTGGCAAGTCTGATAAATTAATGCTTTCTGCATCATCATCACCTTCTTGGCTAACTCCTGACGTGTCCAGATTTCCTCCATCAGCAGAACTGTCATCCTCTTCATCTGAATCTGACTCAAAATCATCGTAATCACAAGGCTCTAACGCTTCTTTTGTAAAAAGTAGCCCACGTTCCCACAAATCTGAAACAACTTGTGTCGTTTGACCAATATCTTCAGAACTAATAGGCAAATCTTCAATCTTCGTGTATTCAGGATACTGACTAATTAGATGATTAATAGCGGGTGCGAGTTCCAACGAAACTTCCAAAAATTGTGGCTCCCCATCTTCATGATACACCATTGGATTTTCAGTAGAAAAGTAGAGCTTTATCAGCTCATCTTCAACGACAAGCCTGACGCAATTCTTGCGAATGAATTTGACTTCAGTTTCAGGGCCGAATTCCACTCTGTTCAGAACCTTTCCACTGAGCATAAACTCTCCATCTTCAAACACGGTTGTCTTTCGTTCCTTGGAGTTCAGGTAGGGTGGAAGGGAATCCCAGATAAACTTCTTAGCCATGGCGTCACATGCAAAGTCGGCGGGCTGTTCAGTTAACTTCGTAACAAGTCCTGATACAGTTTTATTGAAGGTCTCTCTCTTCTTCTTGATCTCTTTATTGGTGGAGTTTTCATGTGCGATGCCCATGAAAGAAAGGTAATCAGTAGGAAGTCCTTTTCTGAAGTTTACGTCCTTAGCTATGAGCTTATCAAGCGCATGATTTAAATGCTACAAGAAATATCAATTTTAAATGTTAGTAAAACAATTATACTTGAATTCCCATTTAAACTTTGAACAAAAAATGCTGGTCAATACTTACATGCTTGAGTAAATCTCCATATGTATTCAACTGATTGCACGACAAAGTGATGTGAAGTGAATGCTCCCCATCAACAGTCTGCGCTTGATGGATTACACCTCTGTTGGCAAATCAAATTTTCACAAAATTAAATAAATCATAATTCATTACATACTTAATTTACCAAATAATTTTTAAAGCTTACCTTGGAAAATATAGCAGATCGCCTTCTTCCAGAACAACATCTAAAATTGGTTCCCCTAAATTATCAGTTGCTTCAGAAAAGTTAGGACTGGAAAATCTCGGCAGCTTTTCTTCTTCCTTCCTAGCGCCATACAACTTCCAACGCTTTTTCCCTTCCACTTGAAGTATAAAAGCGTCGATATCGTCATAATGAGGTGCGAATCCTTGCGAGTCTGGAGGGGTAAGGTACATGTTTGCTCCAACAAAGCTTCCAAACCATTCCTAAAATTTTCACATAGCAAATACATTCCAAATCAGCTCATTGCGATTAGAAGCTCAAAACAATAATCGACAAATCATCGTTTTTTAACCACTAAAAAAGCTTACCTGCAACGATGCGTTCAATCTCCAAAGTGGTTGAACATAAGTTTGAGGATTCAGCATACGAACACTACATCCATTATTATAGTAATCCCAAACCACAGCTGGCCTAACGCGTCCTAAAACATTAGCGCACAAAGTATGTTTAATTACGATTTTTGATAACATGTAAAATGACAACTTAGATTTGTTTTCAAATATCTATCAAATATACCTTGCATGGATTCCGACAATGTTTCCCTTTTTCCATCGACATAACTGGTAATGTCCAGATTTACCCCATACTTGATCGGATTTCTCCGCAGCACATCATCAAAAAGCTGTGATGTCAGGATCCACTTATAATAATCCTCAGCATCATTATGCTTCCGTTTAATAAGCAGAGGCTTCTTTTCCCAAAATTCACTCATAAACTGGTCAGTAGTGACCGGGTTGATAAGCCACTGCAAGACTTCCTTCGCATGACCAATGCTGTCTTCTGTACGCTTCGTATTGAACAACGTTTTTATGTCAACGGGAGCCTCTTTGGAAGTAACCGTATGAGGCAATGCGGACTTATCGCGAGATTTAGATGGCTTTGTTGTAGCTATTGTTCTCGTTAGGTTTAAATTGGCCTTCTGCTGTTGTTGTGGTGTTTTGGTTTTGACAGTTTGCTTTGATGACGTCGCTGGAGTTGACGGTTTAGAGGCTGGTTTTGTCAGTCCATTAGTTGCTTGCTTTTTAGAGGAAGTAGGTTCAGGTCTTGCAGGCACGGACTGCTTTGGAGTTACAACTGACTGGTTATCCGCCACAGAAGCTCTCTTTCGTTTCTTTTCACTCTCCACCGGGCCAGGGCCTTTGCCTTTAGGCGATGGTGTCACATGGCATGGATTGGCTTTAAGAACAGCTACAGGATTTGGAACAAGGTTACCCGTCGATTTCCTAGAGGTCTTTGCAGGAGGCTCTTCGTCGTCATCAGATGGCAAGTTTACACTGACATCATTTATGGAAGCATTTCCATTTGATTTCTTCTTCTTCTTCTTTCGCTTCTTTTTGGCAGCAACCGATTCTGCAGATCCATTGACAGGTGACTGAATTGGAACTGTGCTGTTCCTTTCTTGCAACTTTGATTTACCAGGAGTCTCCTTCTTCTGTTCATCCTTTTTGCCCTTTTTAGAGGAAACGGATGAATTCAATTTTGAAGTGCCATTCTGCTGGGCCGGGACCTTGCTCTGGTCAGCTTTTGAAGTTGATGCCACCACCTTCGCTTCAGCGCCACCATTTTCAGCGGCTGCACTTAAACGCTTCTTTGCCCTCCTTTTCAGTTGTGATTTGGACATTCCACTTCCACTAGGCGTGTGGTCTTCATAGCTTTTTAAGTTTGCCTAAACCAATGACAAGAAATCAAACTATTACTCCTCATTTCCAATTAACTTGATTCAACTAACTAACTGCTATAATTTAGCCAACTTAAAAAAATCTTACCAATCCTTTATACACAGAGTAAGCTGACACATAACGTGGATCTTCAAGGGATGGGTCCTTCATGTTTCGCAATTTGTATTCCTATTTAATCTTTGGGCTGTTAATAAATACTGTCAACTTAACTAAATGCTTTAAAATGTAAAACAAATG